>CM034151.1:42844032-43016969 GCA_019776745.2 Taxus chinensis
CTCGAAGCATGAACCGCTGGTCGATGGTGAAGTCTAAGGGCTCTTTCAAATACTTTGAGTAAGTCCCTATCGCGTAGGTTTTGACCATTGATGGTGTTTGTTGAGGGGGTGGAGGTGGAATGGGTTATTGATACGGCGTAGCATATGCATTTTCAGGGGCATAAGGAAGCCCCTGTGGTTAAGCAAGCATGCCGGGAGAGGAGAATATATCTCCTTGTGGTGACTTGGAGTACATGTTTAAGTATGAAGGAGTATTCCCCAAGAGTGGATTGTGTTGTACAAGACCAGGAAGTATCATATTCTCCACCCTAACGGTGTTAGAAATGGAAGTTCTAGTTGGTGTTTGTTGTGAATACTGAGGAGGCATGCCCAACGTGCCTATTCCTGTGAGGAGGTCTACTTGGCTAGGATGATGTGGAGGATTGAAATTTCCTACTTGCATGAATTGAGATGTTTGACTCACTTGAGAAAGTTCTAACCCTCTAATCCTTTCTACTAAAGTTAAAATGACTTCATTTGGTGAAGTCACAGTATTTTTCCTTGGTGGTGTTTTTTGTATATTCTGAGGCTATATAGGCATGTGATACCCCGCTATGAATTGATCATTTCCCTGCCAAGTTTCACTGAGGGCATTTTCTATAGGTAGTGGCATGGAGGTGTTTTCTTGAAAAGAGACCTCAAGTCATGTTTGTAAACTTCCTATATGTGGGTACATACTCCCAGAGCGTTGTTCATTCCTGGCGTAATGCACTGAATGTTCATCATCTAAAACTAGGTATGGATCTGATTGTCTACTAATTTTTGGTCTAAGCAGCACTTGAGGAAATGAACCAGATTCTCCTGTGAATGTCATATTGTTCAAGCCTGAAGGATCTATTTGTTTCGTTTGTGTGAGTTGATCTAGCTCCTCTATTTGGAAAGACGAACTATATCTAGTCCTTAGAGGTGGAGCTTGTGTTGGTAATTGGTTATTTGAATATCTGTCACCCCATATTGAGAGCGAGGGTGATGACTGTCTATTCAGTTGAGCGTAGTATGCCTCAAGACCTAGGAGAGGTCTGCCATATGCATCGAATCCTGACATATTCGGGGGGTATATGAATACCCACAGAATAATGGGAAAGAGCGAAGGTGGAAGAAAGAGGTAATAAAGAAAATGGGAAGCAATGTGTTGTTCACGTTGGGTTCACCAATTTTGTACGATGGAAAAGTGACAAGCGAGCGTGGGAATCTACAAGTAACTCTTCCTCACACTTGACCTCCTGAGGTCATGCTGAGACAGCCGGTGGGGATGGAATACGCGTGGGATGTAGACAAACTAGTTAGGCAATCTTATGTCTTCGATGTGCACTAGTGGAATATGCAAATCTAAGGGAAAGAAGGCCCTCCTAAACTAAAATAGTGTGATAGATCGATAAATGAGGATGAATGATCAAAGGATCCAATCAATATCGATCTCTGGGGTGATTTGATCTATGGGTTGTGGGATACGTGGAAAATGATCTGGGATTGTTTCGTGTATGTCTCTAGATAGGGTCATGAAAATGGATGATGGGTATAGTGGACACTATGGGTGATTCTCTGGTCTAGTCTAGAAATCCTTGGCTTGATTAGCTGCTGTGTCCAGTGAGGATAGTTGTGTGATTATGATTGGTGGAAGTGGAGTGGATCTAAATACTAATGTGCGTAAGCCAGCGTCAATGTTGGATTGACCTTTGGACTCGTTGGGTTTTGGGATTTGTGAATCATAATCGTAGATTTTTGGTTGTTGTGGATCTACTATGGTCATGTGCAGAATCAATCCCTAATCCCTAATATCCAATAGTCATATGCCTTTTCGGCCTCTATGTTCAGAATTAATAGTTGTGCAATATTTTCAGAGTATCTTACAGGCATTCTTGCAACCTTAATTCTTAAACTAGTATCTATGTCCATGAGAGTGTCTCCTACATCTGGCTGTGGGACCAAAGGATCACAACCAAACATTTTCTCTCTTTCAATCCCTTCCACAATCATGTGGATATTTATCTAGTTTAACCTGTAGTCTGACTAGTTTGACCAAAACGTATATGCTTTGTCGTCTTCTACATTTAATCCTCTTAACTGTGAGCTGATTTGTTGTAAGTTTGCTATTGTTTGGAAGACTTAGATTCTAAGGTTATGATCTACATGAGTTTTTTCCATAATAAGATTGGGTTGAGGCACAATTGGCTCGAATATGTATTCTTTAGGCTCTCTAGATCCCGTGATTTTCATGTAAGAAGGAAATTATATAAATCTAACTAATGACAAAATAAATTAACTACATAAGACATATCTATGTATATTCCTAAATCTGATTTTATTGATAAGCTACTGAACAGAATTTAAAAGAGAATTTATCTAATATATCTCAAAATTTGACAACTAAACTAATAACATAATTAAAATAGACAAAGCAACTAAGTATGGCTACTTTTCTGTGCAGTTTGTAGATCTACTCTAAATAAACAGATAACTGATCTACTCTATTTGAAAGACTCTCAATCCTACCCCAAAAGTGAGGAGTGAATCATAGTTTCTCAGAAACTATCAATCCCCCACAGCTTCCCTAGAAATATCGAAAGTAAAATTAACTAAAATGAAATGATTGGCTACTCTATTTGATATGCTTTAACTAGAAATTTGAAAGCTTGAACCTGGATTTTACAGAACAGTGGCGAATCCAATGGTGTGTGGCCTTGTCCCCTTAGTGTGATCTCCTCATTCTTTCGATCTCACGTGGATCTAGAAAAGTGTGTAATGCTAGCATTAGCAGAAGTAGATATTGGGACAATGGCAACTTACGATGTAGACTGAATACAATGTGAGTAGGAGAGGTAAGCGCAAGAAAATAGAGCTTGGCTTATGTAATTCCTAGCAGGATTTATTGCGAGTCATGCAACATAAAACGTCTAGAACCTAAAAATATCCTATTTGATGATCATAACCTGTAACTTTAATGGCTTCCTACTAAAAATCAAACTATCCTACTCCAATTCATTGGATGAAATAACAACAACACTTGCACAAGGAGAAGATGTGGCTTTCTAACAGCTAAACAACACTAACCATGCATACAACAAATTAAACTATGAATCCTAAGGAAAATTGAAAGGCTAAGCTATTAGAAAGAGAAATTTAGAGGCAAATTTGAGGGGCCATTTGCTTGAGCACAAGCCAGCTATTTATAGAATCCCATTTACCCAAAGGTGAAAACCAAATTGATCTCTTAAACCACAAACAATGCCAAAACACTCTTCCAAGGAACCAGAATCATAAATACAAGCAAAGGTGGTGAAAAAAGTTGGTAAACGTTGAAAATTTACATGAGTCACATTAAAAATATCATTCTGGAAAATGCGTGAAGGACTGCTGCCCTGCCTGGGTGGCGGTCACGAGACCGTCAAGTAGGCAGGGCGGCGGTTTCATCACTAAAGACCAAAACACAAAGAAAAGGAGCGGAGAAGAGAAAATAAAGTACGTAGGGGCTAAGCACGGTATGCGGGATGTTAACGCATACTTGGAGAGCTTTTCTAGATTCCGAACACCTTGCGAGGAGACCTGTATCATCATTGGGGCACGTGTAACATTGTTCTGGTGGTGTATTACCCTACAATTTTGGGTACATACAGGAACCAAGGATGGTCAATATTGGAAAATGTTGCTCGCCTGAAGAAAAAATAAGTTCTATTGCATTACTCAAGAAATACTCAGATGTCTTGGCCTACTCTTATGATGAACTCAAATCCTTCCAACCAAAGGAAATGCATCACTCAATTCCTTTAAAGTAGGGTGTTAAGCCCTTTAGGTAGAAACAAAGGCTATACAACCCAAATATTTTTGATACTATCAAAGAGGAGGTAACAAAGATGCTTAATGCAAGGATCATCTTTCCCATCAACCATTCAACGTGGGTGGCTAACATTGTGCCAGTGCGGAAGAACAATGATGAAATAAGGATATGTGTAGATTTCCGTAACCTGAACCAGGCATCACTAAAGGACAATTATCCTCTTCCTATCATGGACCATATCCTACAAGCAGTCACTGAATCATAAATTCTTTCATTACTTGATGGATTCTCAGGATATAATCAAATCAAAGTGGCAGAGGAGGAATGCACCAAGATAACCTTTACAACACCTTGGGGAACTTTTGCCTAGAGCAGAATGCCTTTTGGCCTAATCAATGTAGGAGCTACATTCCAATGGGTGACGAATTTTGCCTTCAAATATCTGAAGCATTGCATTGTCATATATCTTAATGATCTCACAGTATTTTCAAAGAAGAGGGGAGATCATATCTATCACTTTGAACAAGTACTTACAATGTATAGGAAACATGGCATATCACTAAATCCAAAATAGTACATTTTTGGAGTCACAAAAGGCAAGTTATTGGGGTACATTGTGAACAAACATGGAGTACACATTGATCCTGAGAGGATTAGATCCATTCAAGCATTAGCCCTACCCACAAGCAAGAAATGAGTTCATTTATTCTTCAGAAAGGTGAACTTTTTTTGTCACTTTGTGCCTACGTTTGCTGAGTTGACGAAGCACATCACTTCCATGATGAAACCACAAGAAAAATTCAAATGGAACAATAAAGGGAAGGCAACATTTTAAGAGATCAATAAATCCATTGCCAAGGCTTGAAATCTTGTATCTCCAAATTTTAACAAAGAATTCATCATGTATTGTTATGTATCAAAACATACACTCTTTGTCGTTATCATTCAGAAAAATTATGAAGCCGTGGAAGCACCTATTTATTTCATGAGTTGTCCTTTGAAAAATCATGAGCTAAAATACAACCAATTGGAAAAGCATGCATATGCAGTGGTGAAGGTTGTAAGAAACTTTAGGTTTTACATCCTCAATTCCCATACGATGGTGATGGTCACCGACAGTGTAATCAAGTCCATCTTGAAACAGTAGGATCTCAAATCTCAAAGAGGAAATTGGATTGCAAAGACTCAATAATATGACTTGGGGATTTGACCCTCCAATCTGGTAAGAGGAAATGGATTGTGCAAGTTGAATGTTGAAGATGAAATACTCAAAGTCCAACATGATGAAGAAAACTGTGCTTACTCAACTTTTTCTAAAGACAACCCACGGGTTATCTTTGTCACCACTACTAACAAGTGGTATGTTGATATTTCCTATTACCTGACTTATGGAGAATTCCCTCCCCATATTGATTACAACCAAAGGAGAGCACTCAAGCTTAAGGAAACTAAATTTATAATCTGGAATCATGCACTTTATAAAAGAGGTCTAGATGGTTGTTTCCTCAGGTGCATAGATAAAGAGAAATAAGAAAAGTTTCTTAAAGTATACCAAGACCAAGCATGTGGTGGACATTTTTCAGCAATGGTCACTACACACAAGATCCTCTGAGGAAGTTATGGCCCACCATCTTTGCAAACAATCAATATTGGGTTTCTAAATGCAAATCATGCCAATAGTTTGTTGGAAGACCAAAACTTGTTGCATTACCACTCAAGCCTATGGTTATTAAAGAACCATTTCAATAGTGGGGGCTGGACTTAATTGGTGTTCTAAACGCTCACTGAAGTGCAGGGCACACCTTTGTACTCACAGAAATAGACTACTTCACCAAATGGGTTAAAGCCATTCTGGCCAAAAAAGCCAACACTGAAATAGTATGCAACTTCATCAAGGAGAATATCATAGCCTAATTCAAGGTTCCATAGAATATTGTAGCAGATAATGCTACCGATTTCTCTTCAAGAGAGCTAACCAAGTTTTTCTATAGCTGTGAAATATCCCTATCTCATACTTCTAACTACTATCCACAAGGAAATGGAGAGGCTGAATCATGAACAAGAACATTGTGACCATTATCTGCAAGCTTATAAATGAGAATCAATGGAATTGGCAAAAAAGGTTGTACGACGCATTGTGGGTGAATAGGATCACTCTTAAGAAGGAAGTACATATGTCACCATTCCAATTGTTGTATGGAGTCGAAGCAGAAATTCCTCTCATGATCAAGATCCCAAGTCTCAAGCTGCTACAGGCAATAGAAGAAGGTCAGGAAAAGGATTTCATTGACAAGAGGATCCTCTTTCTAGAGAACGTGGAAGAAAATAGACTCCAAGTGGTGGATTACATTAAGGAGCACCAATTGAAAGTAAAGAATATTTTTGATTAGAAGGCAAAGGCAAAAGAATTCAAAGTTAGAGACTTCATCCTGCTATGGGACAAGAGAAGAGAACCAAAAGGCAACCATGGAAATTTTGATTCATTATGGCTCGGCCCATTCTAGATTCATGAAGCTTGTGGTTAGAATGATTTTACTCTCTCATATTTTGATGGAACACCGTTGGAATTGCCTTGGAGTGGGAAATACTTGAAATTATATCATCAGTAAAAGTGGGTTGTTCCCCCACCTTGTACCATAGGTGTGTTTCCTTCTCATTGTGTCCTTGTGTGTTTCCTTCTTCTGATCATTATTTCTTGAAGTTGTACATGAATCTGCAAGGCCCAATGGATAAGGCACTGGTCAATGAATTACAGGGTCTAGAGATTGAGATTCTGGATTCCCATGTCATGTCTTTAGTATGCTAAGTCCATGTCATGTCCCCAAGCTAGAGCTAGTTGTTGTCGCCCTCAAAACCCCCCCTCGTTTTTAAGTGAAATTAAAAAAATTTGAGCTCACGGCCTCCAAAAGTGTTCAAGTAAAGTTAGAAGTCTGAAAATATAGAGAAATTCATGCTTTGAAGTTCTTTAAACTCTCCAGTCTACACATTTTGATAAATTTTCCATTTTCCTATCTAGATGTGTGAAAAATTTATTGTTGTCCTCATTTGAATGAAATTTTCAATATTTCTATGGTCATCGATCATCAAACCTTATATTGTTTTTGATTCCTTGGTTTGCAAAAGAAATTTGAAAATTAGGCATGAAATGGTGCAGTTTTCTTCTTCTTTGCATTTTTCCACAGTCGTGAATGACGGGTGTTTTCTTCCCCATCAAAATTTTGGCCCCATTATACACGGGTACATGGACACATCTGATTGGATGCGGTGGAATGGGTCCTTTTTGTGAACTCAACATTTTTGATATTTTAGCAAAAAATGTCAATTTGGCCCCGTGACCCTGATCATGCTAAGGAAAAAGTCAAATCTTGAGCCCGCCATTGGAAAGTCAAAGCGGGGAAGCGGGTCGGCGAAGAACTTTGAGGTTTTGAGCATATTTGGAAAAAAGGGCTAAAAGTCATAAAGTGACCCATAGCCCCAATCATGCTAAGAGGGAAAAAGTCAAATGTTGAGCTCGCATCAAAAGAGTCAAAGTGGGGAGGTGGATCATCAGAGCCTTTTGAGATTTTGAGCCTTGTTTCCATTAGGGAAAAATTCAAATGTTGAGCTCACATCTAAAGAGTAAAAGTAGGGAAGTGGGTTGGCAGAGAACTTTGAGGTTTTGAGCATTTTTGTAAAAAGGGATAAAAGTCATATAGTGAGCCACGATTCCTATGCCAATCAAGTAAAGCCACGTGTCAGGATTATATCAAAAGTGCAAGGGTGTACCAAAAATGTAAAAAATGCCAAATCTCTATAGAGCCACAAAATGCAAAAGGCATCCTCCATGCCCGCTCCAATAAATTTCTCCCATGTGGATGACTCTGGTTTAAAGTTTTGAAGGCAATATGAATGGTTCTAATTCAAATTTACAAAATGAGTGTAACGACTACATTATAAAAATTCAGGTTTTTTCCGCCATTGGCATTTCTAAATGAATCAAGAATCTGAATGGACACGAATGGTTGAAAATATGGTAAACCATTTCTTGCTAACAAAGAAGAAGTTGTAACCATTTCTTGCAATATATTTAATGGCTTCTTCACGCCATTTTGGGGGCTTGGAAATTGATCTTGTAAACTCATGAGTGCATTGTACTTAAACAAAGCAAAGGAGATAGCCATTTTCTTCTACTTTCCTCCATTCTCAAATTTCTTCCATTACCACATTATGTACAACTTATTTTTAAGCATCAATACAAGAAGAAGGATTTTGTAGCCTCTTTGATGAGGGGATTTTAGAAACTTTGAGTTCACAATCTTATCTCATCTTGTTTCCATTTGTAGGGTTGTTTCTTCTCATAAATGTATGTGTTGAAGTTTCTAACTAGTGCGTGCAGGAATCTGATTTTCTACCTACAACATTAGTTCTCCTACCTCTTTTCTCACTCCATTTCCCACCTTCATATAAAATTCTCCCCTTGTAGATAACTGCAAGCATTTTCTGTATGGTCAGTGGAGTGCCCCTGTTAGATCCCCGACCGAAAGGCCACCGTAAAAATCCATGCTTTCTCACACATGCATACATGGTAGCTGCACTGGTTAAGTAGAGGGACTCAGATTCCTAGAGCGTTGGAAAGGAATTCAAAAATTTGTCCACTTGACAAATTTCCTTGCCAACAAAACGCAAGGAAAAATATCTTCTCACACAAAATCTTTATTCTTACAGCTTCACCTACATCTAAGACACATGGAGGTATGATCCAAAGGGGCACATGGTAGGCATCTTGTCTCAAAAAAAGAGTCTTCAAAAATTTCCAACACGAGCACAGGAAATTATTCAAGGATAGGAGGTCTCTCCACGAGGAGAATCCTAAAAAAAAATATCAAGCTGAAGGACATCCAAATCCTTGCATGGGATTATATTCATCTAGGTTGTCACAAGTATGACCCCTCTTCAACTATGCTTGATATAGTCATTTTTATTCCTTCTCAAAGAAAAAGGAAATCCCATGCGCATTGGCCTATCACCCAACGAGCGTTGGGCACTCACCCAAGGTATACGCGGGTGATGAGCCCCTCCTTTGTGTGAGTTGTGTGAGAATGCATTAGTTATGATAGAAACTTAAGTGAAGAGACTGGAAATGAACTATATATTCATCTTAGAGCTCAGAATGGATTTTAGACCAATGTATTCATTCAGATAAGAAAAGAATTACATAATATAGATCTGAATCATAATATAAGAGAAAGACTTAGAGGTTTACACCCACTCATGTGAAACATATAAAAAACCAATCCATACAGATGTAAGAAAATGGAACCACACATATATTCATATTAAGTATGTTGATAACCACATTACATTAACTGAGGCAATCAAAGTTCCTTATAATAGTGCATACCAATGTCATCCATTAGAATTGGACTTAATCCCTTCATAGCACAAATAAAACTATTAATACCCCTCCCCTTGATACAACATAATCCTTCAGATCCTCTAAACCCAATGCATAGAGTTCTCACAGTATTCTTGCATAGATTCACCTCTCTTTAATTCTTTGTCTCTGTATATATATCCTCTTTCTTCTACCAGGTGCTTGTATATATAGCTTTAGCAAGCACCACCATTCCTTTTTGAATTTTTAGATCATTTTCCATGTGTCCAAGTGGTCCTCCATGGGAGCATGATCCTTTAAATGCGATCTCTTCGTCCTTTGCCATGATGATCTTCTAGAATCTTCTATCATAAGGTATATTATTTTTATGGGCACCAATTTACTAAGCTATCACCCTATCCAATCCACATGCGCAGTTGGGTCATACTTTCCTCATGTTCTTCCAAATATGTCAAATATAGCTAATTCACAAATCCCTTTCTCTTCCTTACATGTGCATGCCATTGGTTCTAAATCCTCCTAAAACCCTATCCTAGGCACTTCTATGTTGCGCGTCCTTCTTAAAATAGCCCTTGCACATCCACGTGCCTTTTTGTACCTAGCCAATATTTTAGGGGCCCAACATTACCCAAAACTACACCTATTCACCACCCTCGAGAAAACCTTCTCAATGAATAGAGAATGACCGTCCTTGAATAATTTGGAGAAATAATAAAGGAATGAAGAATTTGGAGAAGAATGAAAGAATGGAGAAACTATGGTTACTTCTACAAGAGGAGAGGTAAATCCTTAGTTAATTCTACCTCCAACGTATTCTAGGTATCAACCTCACTCTGTGCCTGTTGACAGAGGTCGATGACTAAGGCACTCACCTCTTCAAATCTTAGCCCTTCTCCTTGGGTATTCATTGTTTCCATGATCCCTTCCAATTGTTATCCTAAATCCTCGAGCACGTCCATCCTTTGAGTGATTTGGGAATACAAATCCTTCATCTGGTTTTTGATTACGCCCCACAAGGTCTCAATAGCCTCTGATTTCTTCTCAGCCTTAGATAGAATTCTGTCATGTTCCACCCTATTTCCCTTGTTATTCTCTTGTAAATCCTTGATCTCCACTTCATAGGTGGTGACCAAAATGATTTCCACTATATCTCTATCGGTAGATTTATCATAAGCAGCCTCATCGACTTAAGCAGTGACTTTCACATCCACAAGGAATTTCCTGTACTGGGAAACAATTGCCACAACCTTCACTTTGTCCTCCTTCTCTTTGTGTTCCAACACATCCTCTCCAGAATCCAAGGCTAGTTTTTTCCTTTCCATTGTGAGGACATGGGTCAAGTATTTTAGACACTCTACGGTGGATCCATACTTTTGCGCTGGTGGCATTAGATCTAGATGCTTCAAGAAAATGGCATTTGTGATCATCTCTACTTTCTTGTAAACCTCGTGCACCCCTTTCTTCTCTTCTTTCAACTCACACCTTAGCCATGTACTGACTAGTTCCTCCCACTTTAAGTCCATGGTCCTTTCCTTAAGATCTTCTTCATTTTTCTCCAATTCTACCTCTAGGAACTTCACCCTGTCATTCCTTCTGAAGATTCTGGCTTCTACTTAAATCAAAACCTTATTTAGCATATTGCATATTTTCTCATCTGATAGCTACTGAGCGTTTACCAAGGGGTTATTTCCTTTTGAATCTGATACCTTCATTACTCCCCTTTGACTTACTTCAAATTATGGTTCATTTATGTAGGACTCAAATTCCCAAAAAAGCATTTTACTCATTCGAGGGTATACAAATTTCTCATCAAATGATGTCGTAGCCAAGAGTTACTCCATTGGTATGGTGCTTTGAAAGCACCCACGCAAACACCTTGTTCAAATCATCAATATAGCCCTTTTGGTTTGAAAATCTGTTGCTTGGGTAGATTTATGGATAGATGAGCCAACAGTGTGCAGGGCATAGCCCATCTTTGAGTCAGCAAAGCGAAACTGGTTTATTGTTATTCTACCAGCAGGAATCTATGCAAGTCTCACAATATTTTACCTTCAAGGGTTTGGGATCTCATCCTGGTAGGGGTGTTTCCAACTGCGAAAAGAAAGGAATAAAAGAGAGGATGAAGAAAAATCAGGTCCAAAGGGAGAAAAGAAATGAATTCCAAACAAGAAAGGTCAGAGGCTTTGTGTTTTGGGATTGGTAGCAAACAGAGCCAAAAACAAGGGGGACCAGAAAGGGAAACACACAACCAATAAAATCAAACACACGACAAAAGCAAACTGTAGAAAGAAGAGAGAAAGCTCTACTTCCTGAAGATTTTCAGATGCTTCCGCTATAGGGAAGCAGGAGATTAGTTCCATCTAGATACGAGAGATAGAAACTATTCTCTCCATTGAGCTGCTTGATCTTGAAAGGTCCTCTCCACAGGGAATCAAATTTTCCGTGCATTCCCTTTGGCTCTCTTCGTTTGTCCCACAAAAGGATGAGGTCTCCCACCTAGAAATTTCTTTGCTTATCTTTTTTATGAAACAATCTTTTGACCTAATTCTGATGTTGGGTGATCTTTTCAACCACCCTTACTCTCTTTTCTTCGAGCTCTGCTAGATACATGATCCTCTTTTCAAGGGAATTTTGAAAAGTTTCATCTTCGGTTGCCCGTGCCAAGCGCAGAGCAGGGAGTTCAGTGGAAATGGGAAGCTCGACATCGGTGCCATATAACACTTGAAAAGGTGACATACCAAGAGATCTCTTGGGAGTAATGTGGTCTGCCCACAAAGCATCATATAAGGACTTGTGCCACATTCGTTGGTTCTCATCCACTAGCTTTCATATGATGGTCACCAAGTTTTTGTTACTGGATTCTACCTGACCATTTCCCTTAGGGTAATAATATGAGGTGTGAGCTAAATTTATTCCGTATTCATAGCAAAAACTAATAAATTCCCATGAAGAAAATTTAGAAGCATTATCAGCAACAATCTTGTTTGGAACGCCAAACCTGACAATGATATTTTATTTGATAAAACTACAAACAACCTTGGAAGTGGCATGTTTGACAGGTATGAATTCCACCCACTTGGTGAAGTAATCTATTGCTGTTAGGACATAACTGTGTCCAAAACTTGATTAGGGATTGAGTGCGCCAATAAAATCAATTCCCCACTGCTTGAATGGTTCGTTGATGATGACCGGTCTGAGGGGAAAAGCAGCTAACTTGGGATTGCTGACAAACTGCTGGAAAGGCTCACACTTTGCTACCCAGGTAGCTGTATCTTGGAAAAGCGTCGGCCAATAATACCTGGCCCGGATGATCTTGTTTGCTGTCACAGAAGAGGAGAAATGGCCTCCATAGGCTGAATTATGAAAACTTTTAAGTAACTTCAACTGCTGTGGCTTGTCGACACATCGCAAGAAGACGTCATCTATCCCGTGTTTGTATAAACCGTCATCCCAGATGACATATTTGGCTACTCTGAGATTTATAGCACGCTTCTCCTTTGCATTTAGGTGAGCTGGGAATTCACCGTAGGTGAGGAAGAAAGCAATATCGGAATACCACTCATCGCTGGTTACGACAAATAGGACCATAGGTAGTGAATAGGGTTTCTACAGCTGACTTTGTGCTTCATTGGTACAATCATCTTTTTCTCCGGAAACTTCTGACCCTTGGTTTTTGGCCATAAGTTGACATAGGCCTTTGCCTCTTACCAACTTGGTTGGTTTTATATCCAGATCGTACTCCTGGACCTTTGCAATCCAATTTCCTCGCAAGCTTCCTAACTCCTGTTGAGTTAAAATTGACTTGACTGCCGTGTCAGGGACCAGCACCACTGTATGAGAATTTAAAATGTAATACCTAAATTTTTTGACTGCTTTAACAACGGCGAAGGCATGCTTTTCCAACTAAGACATTTTTAATTGATGAGGCTTGAGGGGAGAGCTCATGAACGCAATTGGGGATTCAATATTCTCAGAATTCTTTTGCATCAAGATGGCAGATACAGTATGTTCAGATGAATAGCTATACATGATAAAATCCTTGAAGAAATTGGGACACACCAGGACAGGCGCATGAGCGATGGAAGCTTTTATTTCAACGAATGATCTCTTCCCTTATTTACTCCATCGGAAATTTGGTGACCCTTTCATCATGTCTAATATATGATGAGTCTTTTCAGCAAAGTTGGGAACAAAGCACCTAAGAAAGTTCACCTTTCCGAAGAAAGAATGGATTCTGGTCTTGCTTGTAGGCAAAGTAAGGCTCTGAATAGCCTTAACTCTTTCGGTATCTATCTTCATTCCTTCTTTCCTAACAACATGTCCTAGCAACTTTCCTTCTGTGACTCCAAAAACAGACTTTTTTGGGTTCAGGGAAATCCCATGCTCTTGGCATCTGGCCAATAATTGCTCCAGATGATCACAATGATCATTTCATTGTTTAGAGAACACAGTTAAGTCATCCAGATAAACCACAATGACCTTCCCCATCATACCTTTGAATGCAAGTTCCATGGCCCACTGAAAAGTGGCGCCAGCATTGGTTAGGCCAAAAGGCATCCTATTGTAAGCAAACGTGCCCCAGGGAGTAGTAAATGATGTTTTAAATTGGTCTTCAAGTGAAACTTCAATATGATTGTAGCCTAAAAAACCATCAAGCATACATAGCATTTTTGATCCAGTTACTGCTTGTAGAACTTGATCCATTATAGGAAGTGGATAGTTGTCCTTTAAGGAATCTTGATTCAGGTTTCGAAAATCTACGCATATGTGTATTTCACCATTTTTCTTGCGCACTGGCACAATGTTTTCCACCCAAGTACTATGATGGATAGGAAAAATGATTCTCGTATCCATCATTTTCTGAATTTCAGCCTGGATAGTACCTGAGATCTTAGGGTTATAATGCCTCTGCTTCTGGCGAAAGGGTTTGACGTCCTCTTTCAACAGAATGTCATGTTGGACGTCCTTTGGCTTAAAAGACTTTAGATCAGTGAAGGACCATGCGAATACATCCATGTATTTCTTTAGCAGTTTGACAAACTTCCGCTTCTCTTCAGGTGTGCAACATTTTCCGATGTTCACAAACTACGGATGTTCTACCGATCCTAAATTAACCAGTTCAGTTTCTGGGGAGGATCCAGTATCATCTCACCTTTTCTTTTTTACAAAACGGTCATGCCTGTCGAACAACCACTCCAAAGAAACCAGGCCCTTTGGAATTTTATTTCCTTTGAGCTGACATATGCCGTCATTCCTTTCGGGTTCATCGTCTTGACCGGTGACTGATTCACGGCACGTAGAAGTGGATCCTTCAAAGTGAAGTTCCTTAAAATTTTCTGCCTTTTCTAGAAAGGCAATGAGTTGATTGTCATCATTGAATACTTGCCAATGCTGAGAATTGTTTGGCACACTTGGGCGGAAAACCATGTCAATGGTGTATTTGTCTATTTTCAAACCTGGGTCAGGGAGCATGAGGGATGCTGAAATAGCCAATGAATTGGCCATGTTGTTTTGAGCTCTTGGAATGGATTCTATTGAAAAAGTGTCAAATTCTTCGATGCCATCCCACACCGCATTGCGGTAATGCCTGAGCCTCTCATTCTTTACTTGATATATCCTCTTAACTTGATTCACAACTAGCTCTACATCACCTTGTACTTTCAAATTTTTGATCCCTCTTTCCTTTGCGGCTTGCATGCCAAGTAGCAGAGATTCATACTCAGCAGTATTATTTGTGTTGAAAAAGCTGCAACTTGAAAGAGAGAGGAATAATCTCCCCTTCAGGAGATATTAGCACGGTTCCGGCGCCACATCCACTAGTCGCACAGCTACCATCAAACTGCAAAGTCCAAATCTTGTTAAGATCTTCTTCTTGGATGAAAACAACCATTTTATCAGACTCGGTAGACAAGAAATAGTTCCCCATTCCTGATGATTCAAAAATAATTTGGGCTTTGGGGTCCTTAGAGTTAGTAACCAAGTACTTCTTTTGTGATTCTGGCTCCAATGTTTGCATTACACCTTTGACGGGGATTCTAGCCTTAGAATAGTCCATATGAATCTCCCCACCAACTTCACTGCAAAAAATTCTTCCCAGCAAAATTCCATAGGCTGCTGGAATATCGGCAACAAGGATGGTCATCTTTACTCTTTTCTCTGGGAACGTCGCAAATGTGAACTATGCGTCTTTGATTTGACCAATCAACGGAACCTGCTTGGTTTCCAAGGAATAACATCTGCCAAAAGGCTTGGTAAGGGTGAGGCCCAAAGCATGGGTGACTTTTTTCGGCATGACATTATCAGAAGCTCCATAATCAATTATGCAATTACTTAATTTGTGGCCATTGATTAGGAGGGAGAGATAGAAAGGTTCTATCTTACCTGATGCAGATGTTGAGGAAACATTTATGCGGGACGCAGGAGGAGTGGAGAGGATTCCGTTTAGGGAGATCTGGGGAGATATAACAGCTTGACTTTGAATATACTTGGTCAACCTTACAAGGTGTTCAGGGTTTGACTGAAGATACTTGTCTTTAAACATTTAGATCTTAGTCTTCTTAGCATGATCTATGATGTCAAATGCAGCTAAGGGTTGCGCTGGTGAAGGAATGAGTCCCTCACTTCACGATGTTAAAGTAGGATTACTGGTCTTTATGGAAATAGAAGAAGGCTGATTTGGAGGAGAGATGGGGGGAAAATATTTCTTTGTAAAAGACTTAACAGGGGGTTGAGTAGGAAGAGGATTACCTCTTTTAGCAATGGTTGGATGCATGTTTGACACGGCCTTCTCTTTTTGCACATGGGCAGTGACCTCTGCTTCATTTCCTTGCGATCAGGTAAAAACAACATATGATTGTCCACTTGCATACCCCTGTGTACCCTCTTCTTCATCAGAATCTTCCTCATCAAATTCCATATACCCGATAGTAGAGTCGCCAGTCGGTTCACAGAAATCTTGATCATCTTCACCTTGAGATGAAGGTTCTTCGTAATTTTGTTCCTCTTCTTTGATTTCAACTAAAGCGTTGACCGAAGGAGCCTCAAGTGCTAACTGCGGAGCAGTTGCAGGGGCCTTTGTGGAACATTGTTGGGAACGAAATTCCTCCGTAGAATATCCCTGTATGAGGAACTGGGGGAAGCTTGAGCTAACTGCTTCTTTAATGCAAGTAAGTCATTTGCCATCTTTTGAAATGTCGGATCAGACGAAGTAGCGGGAGAAGGGCCTGAAGATTTAGGCTTGGATGATTCCCTTTTTAATTCGCCAGATATTAGCAAATTATCTTCAATTCGGATGGCAGCGGCCTGGGTGAGAATCAAGGTAGCTACTTGCTCTTGCAGGAGTAAGAAACTTACTTTTGAGCTCATAGCGTTCACGAAGAAACACTTCTGATTTTCTGGTGTTGGAAGCATGACAACAGGGACACGGTTGATTAATGCATTGAACCTAGCGATAAAATCATGCATGGTCTCATTGGCCTCCTTCTTTAGGTGAGTGATCTGAGATAGAAATGCAAATGCATCTTCTGAAGGCTTGTACCTGTCTTCAAAAGCATCCCGCAAGGTGGCCCAACTGGTAATAGATCCGGCCCGTAAATGCTGAAACCATTTTGCTGCGGGCCCTTGTAGAGTTTCCAGAAAAAGGTGAACCGACACATATTCATGGGTCAAATCCAAGATACTGCATGACATGATGAAAGTAGATATGTGTGAATCCATGCTTTGGTTTCCTCTCCCATAAAATTTGGGAAAATTCTTTCGATTTCCATGTGGGAGCACGTGAACAGGATGTGGCAAAGCTAGGGGACCCATAGCATTTCCCCATGGTACCGCCATCTGGATGGGTGAAAAAAGAACATGGGCTGGAAGTACAGTTCCACTGAGCAGCAAGGCACTACAAAGGGATGTGGAGGCTCCTTGTGAAAACTGGTTCTTTCGTGGAGGTGAGGCACTTCTGGCTGACCGCTCAGCTAAACTTAGTGATGAAAAGCGTGTTTGTGTTATACTAAAGTTGTGCCTTTGTAGCAGATAGAAAGTAGGATCGACTTCTCCATGAGCTCTCCTACTACGAGTAAATGGTTCACCTGCCAGCGTACCTTCGCGATTTGCAATATTAGGGAGTAGATTTAAAAACTCTTTTTGGTTGTACTTGCTGATTTTCTGATTTTTCTAGCAAAAATCAGCAGCATGTACTTTTCTGAATATTTAATTTTATCCTTTTCTGAAAACCGATTGCGGTTTAATGACAAAGAACAATGAGGATAAAATGATGGTGAAGCTTAGTAAGCTGATTTTCAAATCTAGAGTTGACTTTTCAAAGAGTTTGAAAATTTTGGTAAACTGTCAAAAACTCAGATCTACGGAAAAATACAGATTTTTATAAAAAGTCAGCGAACTAAAGATCTTCAACTAGGCCAGATCTATGGATCTCAGAAGAAAATTTTCAATTTGGGTCACTTTTGCAAAAATTTTGGGTTTTGAACAAAATTTAAAATTTGCAAACAGGTAGTGATTTTTTTGATTTTTACTGATTTTCTATCATACCACCATCATAGATCTGATAGATCTATTCATTCCCCAGCGGAGTCGCCAAAAACTGTTGGTTTGAAAATATGTCACTTGGGTAGATTTATGGATAGATGAGCCAATAGTGTGCAGGGCATAGCCCCTCTTTGAGTCAGCAAAGCGAAACTGGTTTATTGCTATTCTACCAGTAAGAATCTATGCAAGTCTCACAATATTCTGCCTTCGGGGGTTTGGGATCTCATCCCAGTAGGGGTGTTTCCAACTGCGGAAAGAAAGGAATGAAAGAGAAGATGAAGAAAGATCAGGTCTGAAGGGAGAAAAGAAATGAATTCCAAAGCAGAAAGGTCAGAGGGTTTATGTTTTGGGATTGGTAGTAAACAGAGCCAAACCTACTTGCATAAACGAATAAAGCAATACTGATGAATAAATGACAAAAAAGTAGAGATAGATTCAACAGAATAAACACATAGATCTGACATAAGAAATATCAGATGCCCATAACACATATTCAGCACAAAGTCTTAATATTTGCATTAATATCTTCTTCTGTTACAAAAAGTACAAAGCCTTTTCTTCTCACTTCTATTTTTCATCTAAAAGATATCCACTCTTTGAATACAAGTATTCAAGTATATATAGAAGGAGACAAGAAAAGAAGACAAAAGCAAACCAACCAAATAATTAAAAAAATATCTTACAATAGATTACAAAGTCATTTGTTGACTTTTGACAACTTTAGTAGATGACATCATCCCATGGTGCAACATGGATGATGTCATCATTTGTGTCAACACACTTTGGATGTTTACAAGGAGAAAGATGGGAAGAAGGAAACTATTTGTCATTGTCCTGCAGCTAAAAGGGGGTATCTTGCTTTTGCTGCTCGGGCGACGAGATGTGGAACTGGGCACGGTACTCCATGAACTTGCTAATCATGGGTTGAAGTTGATCCTGGGAAGGATCCTTGTGTCAATCGCTAATAGCTTCGCAGGTCTCCCGCTTGTCTGTGAGATTTTTTGGGAGTTTTGAATAATCATTCTCTGCCTCTATTAGGTACCCAATGAAGTCGCGACAAGCCAACAAGTTATTGATGGATTCGGCGTCGAATGTGACCTCTAGCCCCAGCCCCTGTGAAACAATCTTCTTGAAGATCTGAATAGTTTCCTCAACCTTTCTTAAGGCAAAAGAAGAAGTGAGCAATCCTGGAGACATTCTTAGGAAAATCTGTTCCATTTGATGCATTACATCCAGGGCTTCCTCCTTTTCTTTTTCGATCTTCTCCAGGACGAACTCCAGCTGAGCCACCCGATAATCCAGAGTAGAAAGGATTTTTTTGAGGGCTCTGGGGTGTCCAAAGACGTCGAACTTGACCAGATCTTCGACTGAACAGTCGAGCATTTTCTGAAAGATCTCGTGTTGCATCCTGCCATGATCCAGCTCTTTAGAGATGGGTCCTGCTATCGCCTGGAGTTCTCTGTTTGTCCAATTGATGTTCTGATATAACCTGGTGAACTTAGCGATCACTCCCTCACTTTCTTTGAGGATTTGGCTCCTCCATGTGGAAACTGCCATGCCCTGCTTGCCGATTTTTTCATATTCATTGATTTTATCCTGACTCAAAGGCTCAAGATTTTTGGCGGCAGTTGTAAGAGGCGCACTACCCATTTTCTGCAAGGTGTGGAGAAGATATTTATTTTTCTCCTTTAGCAACCTTTTCTCTTCCTTTGCTTCCTGGAGCTTTTTGCAAAGGGCGTCAACTATAGATAGGGCCTCTCCTTGTAGGCTTTCTAAAGATGTCCCCATTGTGACTTGAGTCACTGTATAATTTGTTGAAGACAGATCCTTTTTATCCTTCAAAGGATTGGGGTATGTGATCTCCATTACTCTCTCCCCTGAAGCACTCTGAGAGAAGCGGGTTATAGGATTTTGCTTCTTGACCCCTTTTGATGGGATGACGGAGAATTCCATTGGTGCGATGGGAACTTTCCTCTTCTGTTGACTCAGGTGCTGGGAGATCTAGGCTGGACTTATGGGAGAAGGACTAGAAATAGAGAAAGGGGCAATTGCAGTAGTAGAAGGGAAATACATGGAGACACTTGGAGGTGGCATTCAGAGGGAAGCCGAGGAAGTGCTCGCGGGAGGAAGAGATACTGTAGGGGAGGAAGACATAGGAGTGGAAGGGAGCTCAGAGATGAGGGAAGAAGTGGTGGGGGACAACTCCGCGAGAGAAGAGAAGATGGATGATGAAGAAGGGGGAATAATAGAAGATGGGGGAGAGGACACGACCAAAGGAACGGTTACTTGGGTCACTCGAGAAGGGGAAGGAGGAGAGGGAGAAGGGATAGAAGGGACCTCAATAGTTATAGTAGTGGTGACATCCTGAGTGGATGTGCCTATCGGAACATCTTCCATTGCTTCTTCTTCTAATCTTTCTAGGATTACAACCTGTTCTTGTGAAGCGGAAGGAGGACTTTCAGGAGCTTCCTCTTGGGTGGAGTTGGATTCACCCTCTTTGCCTTTCCCCTTGCCCTTTGGTAGCTGTTTTGACCGAGGAGGTGCGTTGCTCAACGGAGATGTGATGAAATCAACTCCGAGGTAGATGAGAACATTCATTCGGCACCAATGCTCTGTTCTTCGTAGAGTTTCCTTGACCCTTTCCTCTATTGTTTGAGGAGCTTTGTTTCTGTCGATCACCGCAAAAGGCCAATCTTCCCCATTTCTGTCAAGATATACTTGATCAACTTCTTGATCAGCAGTTTGATATCCTTTTGGGATGATGGCCACACCGTACAGGATGATTTCAGCCAAGGCCAAGCGGTAATGATCCTTCCTCCTGAGCTCTACCTCATGATATAAGTTGATGTAAATATCCTCGATCTGAGGGATGTGGATCGGATCGAGTTTAGCCTTGGGGAGATAATTTCTTGGGTCGAAATTGGGCCTTGCTGGGAAGTTATGTTTTATATTTAGTAGCTCTAGTTCTGCAAACATATCCTTTGCCTTGTGGTGAGAGAGACAAGTATACCTACCCACTATGAGGGGGAAAGGAGTTCCACCCTTCTTTCTCTTTAAACACTTTTCATGGTAGGTGATAAGCTATCTCGATAGCTCCAATAGGATCAACTTGGGACCGGCATATCTTGGTAGTTTGGTTGGTTCCCCCAAGAAGTTAGCTGCCCTTAGATAAGTAAAGGTAGGGAATTGAGTGAACAAGGCCCCCCTTTTCTCTGTGGCTGTAACGATACTCTTGGTCGTACGACCGCGAGTCATATTTTCCCTCAAAAGACAGATGATGCCGTAGAAGAAGGCATCGTTGATCTTTGTGAACTAGGGGATGCTATTTTCCAGCTTCAGTTCCAAATAGTATTCATATATTTTAACTTGGGGCCAAACCCCGCACTACATTAAAGCTGGATAATCTCTTTTTTAAGCTACAACATAGACTACGTAGGAGTTCATATAGAACCTTCCTGTTGTGGTAAGTTGTTGGAGCTGCTCAGATATTGTGCTAATTATGATCTCCGCCCACTCAAAGCGTTGATCGGGCACATTTTTGCTCATCGTTTCTAAGTATCGCAACATCCACTTGTGAAAGTAATGGGCATTAGGAAGCCCAAATACTCTACTCAGGAACATGATTGTATCACTTATTTCCTCTAAAAAGTCACTTCGATGAATGACTTGTGGGCATCGGGTCACCACCTTTTTGTTCTTCAGGTATACTTCGTTCATCAGCTGCATACACTGATCCTCATTGTCATCCCAAGCCTTGATGCAATCTTCCTGGCTTATGGCCACAAAGTGTCAGTGGTGAGGAATGCCGAGCATTATTTCAAAGTGTCAGGAAGTGAGCTTGATAATGACCTCGGCCTTCTCATTATGGACACATCTTATGTCTTTGTTGTAGTAGCGGGCTACTACCATCATGAACTCATTGTTTACGGCACTAACTGGGATCCCTCCAGTGAAATGCAACCCATTGCCCATCAGTTTGTCCATCCATGGACTTCTTGTAACCCTCTGGGTTTTGGCCTAGAAATCCTCCATATCAATGTGACCAAGTTCTGAGTCTGTGATGTCGAGGTCACACTATGCTTGGGATTTGGGCATCCTGACCCTCTGATATTTGTACTTCATTTCTTCTGTGAGCTTGGCCTTGCCCTTAGATTTGGTAGGTCTCTTGCTTGATGTTGACATATGTAACTCTGAACTTAGTTGTTGATCTGCAAGAAGAAGAAGTGAAACCCAACGCAAGAAAGTCATATCAGTTGTTTGATCTTCCATTAAAGTGTTGACAGAAGGAAGAGTTAGATATTTTAAGGCTTCAGGGTGCATGGCGCATGAATACTGCAGGCTACAGGGTTAAACAAAATGGCGCACAGAAAAGGGCTTCTGCAAGGGATAAATCAGCGCTAAAGGGCGCATGGTGAATAGATATTGCAGGTTGCATTTTTTGTTGTTGTAAGCAGAAGTGCACCTGCGCCATATGTATGCATTTTATAAAGGGCGTTGATATTTTTCATGTAAAATGGGTACAGGATGCACCAAAGGGCACAGGTTTAATGCATGAAACTTCATTTTTTTATGCACCAGGGAACTTGGCGCGGCGCATGGAAGGTCTACATAACATAATGTTGTTGTAACAATGGATGCGCCTGCGCATTTTTAACAGTTTTTTACTTGGCGCATATAAAGTTGGTGTTACATGGATGTAGGGTGCACCAATGGCGCAAGTTTTAATAATGCAACACATGAGTTTGGTGTGCCAAGAGGGTGTAATAAAATCGTTTTCAATAAGCAAGGGAAGTGCGCCTTGATGGTGCGGCTGTTCGTTATGTAACAGGCATGGTATATGCACCATTGGCGTGACTATATATCATGTTGCAAGGGTGGCAGATGCACCAAAAGAGGAAATGACAGTGTCTTATTTTTAAGCCTTGATTCTTTCTCCTGAGGGGTTACATGAATTTAGACTTATTTTGTAGGATGTCTTTGCGTGATGAAGAAGCTTAATCAAAGAGTTTCAAGAAATATTTTCAGGATAGATTCCCCTTTACCAGCAGATCTGGAAAGAGGGGGAAATGCATGTGGGAGAATAGAAGAAACAACAAAGGGGGGGGGGGAAGTTCAAGGTTTCACAACCTTATTTAACCCAATCCACACCAACAAGCAGCCAAAAACCAAAACACAAAGCACAAGAGCAATAGGGACCTCTTACCCGGATTATATAATGGAGAAGTGTGAAACTGGGTCCACGAAGTGATTCGAAAATGACAAGGCAGGTGCGCTGATAGGTACAGGGGGAAGAGAAAATCACGTGATTCTGATTGATGAAAATGACAGTGCAGATGTGTCTATATATTAGCGAGGTGGTAATAAATGCTCTAACCACTTTTTCAAGTGGTGCGCCAAAAGTGTTGTCGACAATGGAAAGCATGCACCCTTTGGCACATCAAAACACCTGCCAACATGAAGTTATGTGTGGCTTTGGCACACGAAAAGTGCTATTGACACAAGAATATATGCGCCCTTGGGACACCAAAACTCGGCGCAACAAAAGTATTGCTGACATGAAGGTGCATGCGCCTAGGCACATGCAAGAAAGGCACAACATAGTGAGGCACACCAAAACACTTGTTTGACACTTCAAACCGTGTGCCAGAGGATTTAAAGGGGGCGCACCAAAACTTGATGTTGCATAGACATTATGTGCGCCGACCAAGAAAAACCAAAAAATGGCTAAGTTCGGAAAACTAGATTTCCCAGGAAGGGATTTTGCAGCATTCCAAACTCAAGGAGTCCTTGACGAGGGACCGGAACAAAATTTTGGTAGGGTTATCTGTAAAATTTCCCTTGCCAATTTTACAGGATAACAAGCCCATCCTCTATACCTGTGATGCTTTAACACTCTTTCTCCCCATGGGCATGGCCTTAGGAAAGGTTATAGCCAAACTGGGATCCCCTCACATGCTGCCATATTCCTTTTCTATGCTTTCCTCTTCTGCTTCCTTCATCACCAAGTTTGCGCTGGGCTCCATCTCTTGCTCTACTAAGTATACAATGATCTTTGTTACTTCTTTATGTACCGCCTCATCTATTTGTTCCTTTGTGAGGCTTGGGGTCCTTTGTTCTTTTGTAACTTCCTCACTTATCCCTTTGTCCTTATCCTCTTCTTCCTTTTCATTATTCCTCTTGACAAAGATGCACTCATTTTCTTCTTATTATCCATCCTCCTATGATTCATGTAATTTGAATACAAGAGGGCCTTGATTTGACTCAATTTCTTCATCTTCATCATCATCCCTTTCGCCCTTATAGGCCTCCAAGCTCTCTGTACCCTCTCAGTCATCTTCTTATGTTGCTTTCTCCTTCTTTTTGGCAGGAGATTCTACTTCCTTCTCCTCCTCCTTTAGTGACCTCTCTTGAGTGACCGGTTCTTCATGCTCCAACGCTTCTTCCTATGGAGTCTTTAATTTCACAAGGGACTTATTCCTCCATGTGTAAGTATTAGGCTTAATGCTTGTCTTCGGTGCACTTACCACTTGTGTAGTCTGAACACTTGGTTCTTTCTGTACCTCTTCTCTTTCACTCTTCTTTATCATGGGCTTCTTTCTTTCTGTGGGGTCCTTAGGGATGGATACATCCTTTTTCAAGTATGCACCCTTTTCAAATTTTGGCCTTATGTGAAGGTATATCATTATTGCATCCCTTCCAGTGATTGGCAATGTTACTAGCTTCATCATCTGTATCTCGCAGGAGACATATCTCTCGATGTATGTGTGCTTCTCAGGGTAAACTAAATTTCTACGCAGCTCCCTGTAGTCTTGATCCACCTCACTAGGTTCAAACCTTAGTCTCTTGGCCTCTTTAAACATGTTCACCCCTGCTTGGAAGTATTGCATGATGAAGGAGAAGGGAAGCTTGTACCAGGGGCTCATTGTTTCATCTATCAACCTAAATATGCCAATGCAAAAGTGTTGATATACCAAGAATTCTGATTCTCCTTTTAGAAGTGTGGGTAACTTCTCTGGAATCCCCCATTCTGCCACAAATGCATATCTCATGTGCTTGTATGAATTTTATAAACATGCCTTATGAGAGGTTGTCATGGTCTCATAAGTATATTTTGTGAACTGATTCACGGGTGAGGGATCCTCTTCTAGGTAATCCCAAAGAAACCTTTCTAGCCCATCGGGATCTCCAATCACTGATAAAACGATTGTGAGGAGGAAATTGCCAAATATTATCTTCTCTCCTTATGCGTTACTAATGATTTCATCCGCGATGAAATAAGACAAGTTGTAGATGGTCCCCTCAAATATTTTTCGACACATGTTCAGCCATGATTTGTTCACTTGATTCCATCTCTCTTGATTATTAATGGTTACCAAGTGTGCGGCCATACTCATCATGAGATTTGGGATCTCTGCGATGTCTAAGTATCGCGATCCTTTATTATAGTCATACACAAAAACTATTTCCCTGATGGCCTCCTAGTCTCTTAGGTCATCATCAACTCTATCCCCTTCATAGATAAGGCATGTGAACTTGGAAATAAACTAGGGAGTTATGCGCATCTTTCACCTTGCAAAGTAAAATGGTCTTCGTGAACACACACTATTAGCCACTAATAGAAGCGCTCAGGTTATCCGAAGTAGGGTAATTTATAAAGTTGTAGTAACCCTTCCTTCTCCAATTTAACATTTATTTTGTCACTGTAGATGGGCATGCCCTCTGGTGTCCTCTTATTTTTTTGGCAAAACAAATCCAAAGCCATTTCTTTTTCTGTCTTGCTGGTGCGGTGATTATTATCACTTACAGTCATTTTATGCAGATGAGATTCCCATTCTTTTCCTAGCAATACCCCGTCTTGGTATTCCATCTCCACGTACCACTCTTCATTTGTGCTTGCAACGGAAGTCATTTGCTTCACCTTACCCTTACCCTTCTACTTTTTAGGTGAGATGGTTTCTTTCTTTGGTGCCATTATTTTGGTTAGGTTATCACTTCAAAATGTCTTCTCCTTTCTTTGTTCTACCACTCTATCCAACCCTAATGCTAAATCTTGTGAAGAAACCCTCCTTACACCGTGCCCTAGCTACCAAACCCTAACTGGAACAATTCTTCCACAAGATGAAGTTTCTCAACAACTCCCTCCATGTCTGTGTACTCATTTCCTACTAGTTTATGGATCTATTCTGGTCACGTCCTCTTAGATTTCTTAGATTTTTCTTCACACACATCACTTTTGGATGCCCTAGTTTACGAGAACTCTTTTCACTTTTTAAATGAAAGTTAAATAATTATGTGTCTAACTTCTTATTTATATATTTTCCTTCTTTCCAACATTAAATTCTATTTTACCTATCACTGTACTTATCACTAAATTCAGATTTTTCCACCAAGCTAGCCTTACGTGCCCAATCTTACGCAAAACATGCTACAACCTTATGGTGTGCAAAAAATCCATCCTGATAGAAGAATCTTACACGTGTGTTAACAGTGCCAAAGGAAATTTTTTTGTCCACCTGAGTTTTGTTGTCACCTACCTCATGTTGTTCTTGCATTTCTTCCTTCTCTGTACATGGTTTGTCTAAAGTCTTATCCTAACACCAATCTTTTTCGTCCACCTCTTCTTTTGTGTAATTCTTTTATCCTTATGCACTTTGTATCCATCAACTGAGTGATTCACTGTAACTTCTACTGCCAATTCAATTTGTATTATGGGCCTATACTTCGCATCACTCCACCCCACATTAAAACAGATGTGTGGTTGTCTACACATGTAAAACCTTCAAAAAGTAATCTGGTTACCGGCACCCAAGGTACAAAACAAACAATAGAACAAACAATGATAAATGGAAACAAAAGAAAGGAATTTACATAAAGGGAAACCTAAAGTAAATGGAAAAATTTCCTTATTACAAATACCAAGAAGACTTATTTATAGTAGGGCTTCAGCCTACTCCCATTGAAATTTCCTGGAAATCTCATTCCATCCAGCACTCTCAACTAGCATGCGCCTAAATTTAGGATATTTGAGATGATATAGGGCCCCAAACAATGGACTTTCAACTTTTCAAGATGGCGTAGAAACTTAGAATCATATAGAAATACCATCTACCCAATCTCAAATTGTTTTTTTATGTGGTGGTCATGCAATGCTTTTTATTTAGCCTTTTCAGCCTTTTGAATCCACCTAGCCAATGATCATCTCTCACCCAATTTCATCAATTTTTCAATCCATTCCTCTAGCGCTTGCTCCTTGGCCAATCCTCCTGCGTGCTCTATACGCAGAGAAGGTAACATAAATTCAACGGGTGAGACAACCTCTGCACCAAAAACCAATTGGAATGGTGTGGCTTTATTCAACCTCTTATAGGTTGTCCTATATGCCCATATAACTGATGATACTTTGTCATCCCAATATCGTCTACCAATGTCACAAATTTTGGTCAAGGTATGACTCAATATTTTTTTAAATGCATTCGAAGTTCTATTTGTTTATGGATGGTAAGGGGTAGTCTTATGATGAGCCACGATGAACTCTGCTAATAGAATCCTGATGGTTTCATTTAGGAAATGCATACCCCTATCAATAGTTAATCTCAATAGGAACCCATACCTTGTAATAATATTTTCCTATAGAAACCTAGTTGTTGTAGCTATTATACAATCCTTAGTATGCACTTCTTGTTACCATCTTGTCAAATAATATGCGCAAGTGATTACGTAGTTTGATCCCATCGTATGCATGGATGGTGAAATGGGGCCTAAAAAATATATGGCCCACTTCTCAAATGGCTCTGTACTTAGAATACGGTGCAAAGGCAGTTCATCCCTCCTTCTTGGTTTGTCAAGGTGCTGACAATGATCACATGTTTTGCAATAATCTTTACAATATTTATATAGGGTTTCCCACCATCACCAAACTTATAATATATTGTGCGTAGTGGCATCCCCTACATAGTGTCCACATGTGCTTCCTCCATTGACCTACTCCATAATAACCAGGTGCTCATGTTCTAGTACGCACCAACACAACACTTCATCACATCCTAGCTTGTATAAATAACCACTAATTAGCATGTAGGGTGCAACACGTATGGAAAACCTCTTCCTTTCTAATGCTTTCATCCCTTCTGGTGCCATACCTATTTTGAGAAACACTGCAATATCCTCTAAGTCTAAGGGCATGCGCCACAACCTAAAAAGATGCTTGTCTAGCATGGTATCCTCAATGCTTTATGTGTCCTCCCCTAAGTCAATTCTAGACAAGTGATCGGGTCCAAAATTACTCTTTCTCGGCTTGACAACCACCATGAACTCAAATTCTTGGAATAGCAGGACCCATCGATATATGCACCCTTATAGAACAGGCTTGTTTACCAAGTATTTTAATGCCATCTGGTCCATGTAAAATACAAATGTTGTTGTCAGTACATATTTCATAAATTTTTGCAGTGCATAGATCATGGATAGTGCTTTGCACTTAGTAGTGGTATAAAATTTTTTTGCTGATGTTAACTTCTTGGTTGAAAAACACAAGGGATTTTCAACAATCCCTTCACTAGGTTGTGTCAGTACTACTCCAAAGGATATACCAGAGGAATCCACATGAACATGGAAAGACTTATCCAAAACAGGGAAATGAAGAATGGGTGTTATGACAAGCCTATCCTTCAAAGTGTCGAATGCCCTCTGTTATACATCTCCCCAATGAAAAGAACTATTGTGTCTAAATAATTCCTCCAAGGGCATGATGATCTTGGTATATCCCTTCATGAACTTAGTATAGTAACCCATATGCCCAATGAATCTGTGTATGACACTTTGTCTAGTAGGCTCCCCTAAACTCATAATGAATGCAACCTTAGCAGGATCTACTAGTAAGCCTTCCTTGCATATGAGATGTCCCAATAAGGTTCCAAATGGGATAGAAAAGAAACACTTCTTGATGTTTAGGGATATCCTCAACCATCAACACCTTTCAAACATTAGTCTTAAGTTATCACAATGGTCTTTGACTAAACCATACATAGTCCAATCATCCAAATAGACCTGCAGAAATTTATGGATGAAGTCTTGAAAGGTTTGCACTACAATGCACGAGAACATGTTAGGTGCCTTATTCAATCCAAAAGGCATGACCATATAGGCAAAAATTCCCCACTCAACAGAGAAAGTTTTCTTTATTTGGTCTTCCCTTGCAATCCTCACCTGGTGGTACCCTAAGAACCCATCCGTGAAGGAGTATACTTTGCTTCTTGTTACTCCCTCTAAGATTTCTTCAGTAAACAAGGTAGGGAAGGGATCAATGACACATACTACATTCAAGTCCTTGTAGTCAAAACAAATCCTTATCCTCCCATCCTTTTTTATATTGAAGACCATTGGGCTTATCCATTTTGAATCTTACATATTCTCAATGATACCTAACACTATCATTTTGTCTATCTTCTCCTTGACCTGTACACGCAAATTTTGATTCATTTGATATAGCCTCTTTCGGATTGGTTACACATCTTATTTTAGTTTTATCTTCATCTCTCCTAAGGAATGGTAGATGCATTTAAGTTCATGATATCCACATGGGAACAAATCTTAGAACTCATGTAATAGATCAATGATCTTTGAGACCTCCTTCCCTAACCAATAGTCTCTAATGATAGCTTCCTTTGGTTCTGCTTTTGACCCAATGTTAACCTTCTTCATTTTTAGGGGATCATGGAAATAATGTGTCCTTTCATCAATGCTATCTATAACATCACACGTACCTACAAAGTGGTTAACATCTAGACTCTCCATTTCCTCTCCATCTATGACATAAACCATCTTTCCTTTTTCCTTTTCTATGCATGCTCTCTCAAACTGCATCTCCTCTGAATCATCCTCATCGAAGCGTACCTCTAAACTGGGATCACCTAGTAAATCTAGTAGATTGTCTTCCACCTTAGCACTATCCCCCATCATAAGGCATTTTATTACTTAAAATTCCTTATCCACTAATGACTTTTTTCTCCAATATTCAAAAGCTTGGATGAGATCATTTTTCAGCTCCTTCCAATTTCTTGTCTGGAAGCATGTTTCTGAGTGGATATACCACGCATGTGCATAACCTTGTAGTGTGGAATACAAATTATGTACTCATAATGATGGTTTTAAGGCTTGTACACCTCCTATCCAAGCCTTCTCACATGCTTGGATATGAAATGAAACGGTCTCTTTACCATGGTAGTCTTGAATGACCGTGGGTGCGTTACTCCTGGAAAACCTAACAGAGAACTTGATTCTTACCTCACACCACTCAAGGAAGTTCTTGAAATGTGTGTCCCACCAGCACACTACAGTCCCAAGTAGGTTATAATTGAGCATCCTTATTCTTTCATCCTAATTTTTCCACTAAGCTTCCATGTCTCATAAGAAAATTTCAAGGTAAGCCCCTCCAGAGTAACTTGATAAATTTTTTCCTCCTAGGTGCTTGAGTAAGCATGCCTTGGTCAGTTTTGTTATAGAACCCCTCAATTGTATCCCAATTAACTCATAGGTCCCATATTCCCAATTGTCACATGCCATGCTTGTGGTATCACTCACAGACTGGGCATCCTCAAATTGGATAACTCCTTCTGTAGGGTGAATTATCTTTGAGTCTCTGATGGAGCACACATAAATTCTATCAAGGACCTCTTCTATTAAAGGTTCAATGTAAGGGGCCAACTTCCCATCCATTAAGGGGATGATGACACGTTCTTCCTTGTTCTTGAAACTAATATATCCTTTGTTGAACCTTAGGTCAACATTGTTCTTATATCACCATTGGATCCCAAACAATACTAAAAAAATTTCTACCTCAGCGAGCACCAAGACTTTGAAGTCTCTAGTAAACTTGGCCCCCTTAATGGTGATAACTGCATCCTTCAATACTTCAATGGGCATTTCCTTAGTTTTATTTGCCATATACAACACATTCAAAGATGGTTGTAATGTGGGCCTTCCCATTTGATGTTAGGCATATAATGAAAGAACATTGACTTCTGCTCCCATGTTAATCAATATGTTACTTAGAATCCAACCATTCATAATTTCTTTTAATGTGATCTCCTTGTCATAGGCAAGGCTATGGGGAGGGAGGTTTGCATGCAATATCTTATTTTCGCGCTCCTCTCTGATGCGTAACATCGTCTCCTATAGCCATTCTCCTAGAAAAGGAATAATATTCTCTTGCCTTAACATTTTTCACACTTTCTTGACCTCGTCGAGTTTCATCTGCGGAGTCTCTACATTCCTCCTTTGTTCCTGCTACCTGGACTACTCCTTTAGACACTGGATTTCTCCCTGTAAACTTTGAATAACATCCATTGTCTCTTGATACAATTCCTTCTGGTGGGAAGGTCTAGATACTTCCCATGCACCACTTCTTCTCTTGATACTAGATTCCTTTTCCTTGGTACTCCTTTGGCACCCATAGCTTCTGCTCATGTTGTCACCAAAACAAGTTTCTAACCTTAACTCACACGCCACTCTAGGAATCCACTGTGTTTTGGCCTTCTTTATAATCACCATCCAAGTGCCCTTGTCCTTCCAATGTTGTTTGCTCATTTGTTCAAACAACTCAGGGCACTCCTCATACTTATGGTTCTTCCCACACCATGAGAACTAGAATAAATTTGGACACGCATGCCTATAATGTTCTATAGATCCACAATTATATCAGGTTCCTCATGGGAACTCACTTCTACCTCCTCCATGGTTACTGTGGCCACATAATCCTCCTCAAGAACCTCTTCCACACACCCCTCCATCCACATGTCCTTCATAATGATGATCATTGTCTTTGGAACTATTGGAAAGGCTGGTCTGGCGCACACCATAATCAATAGTTTCATGGATCTGGTCAATAAGTCTATAATCCTTAGTATCATGGGTTGTAGAGGTGTAAATATTATAGTAGCAAGACACATTATTTCGGATTACGCGCTGTAATAAGTGACATCTACTCACATCATGGTCCCCGTAACAAATTTCATAATCTATTGTTATGGCACATACTAATTTCCAGGGGAAACTATCCTTGGCATGCCCCTGTACTTCACAATCCATGCACCAAATACCACTATGAGTCCTATGTGTAGATTTTTTAGACACCTTCTTTAACTGCTTGGCCATGGCAGCAATTTGAGCATCTAGAAAAGGGATCACACTAGTATCAATGCTCTTAATTGCTTCAACACACAATATAGTCTCTAGAGCCTCGTGCGGGTCAGTGAATTTTTTATTGGACAATGCCCTCCTAAAAGGAGTGAAAAACCCTCCAAAAAACCATTGATCATGCTATGAAGGTTGAGTGTCATATGAAATTTTTGATAGGAGAGTTTTAAACCATGCATCATACTCCTGCACACTTTTTTCCATTCTCTGTTGGATCTCTTTTAAAGCAATGATGCTCTTCTTCTCAAACTCCAGTATATGGAACTCTAATAGGAAGGAATTCTTCAATGCAGTGTATTCTACCACCATCTGATATGGATCATACTACTTATACCAGTTATGTGCACGCCCTTGCACCGTTTTGCAAAATGACTTGCCTTTCACTTTAGGGTAGTGATCCCCTTCATGTACCATAGTAATTCACACTTGTGCACATGTTCAGCAACATCCTCTATACCTTGGTAATCTGGAAAGTGTAACAAAATTTTAAAGAAAACCTGAGGAGGTGGCTAAGGCCCCTATCCTCCTGATCCAGATCCTTGGTCCCCTCTGGTATTTTCTATGGTATTCCCTCCACCAAATCCACTCGATCGACCAGGTCTTGTGCCTATAGATCCACCAGTTCCACCTTAAGATCCTCCTATAACCAGCAATGGGCTTGAATTGGTCATGCCTAGTGTCACCAACATCCCACTAAACTACACGCTAATGGTCTATGAGATTTCTCCAGTGCTAGAGGTGTATCCCTTTCCACTCCTAGATGTGTTGCCTAAACCTTGTGTACTTACACTTTGCCTAAAAATTCCTCTAAACACCAAAATGGTATGTGCAGCCATGGACATTCTAAATAAAAAATTATATCTCTTGGTTTTCGATCGGTCACTCCCACTAATCTAACTGGGTTATCAATATTCCTTTGATTTGGAAAAGCAAGCACAAGGGGTTGGTCACTAGGTGGGTTCAAATGTGCACAAACGGCTCTCCTTTCTCCATGTGATGAACTCTCATCAGAAGCTTAAGGGGCCTCTCTCCCCTACTTGCCAAGATGGGGTAGCACAAACTACTCAGGCTCCATGTCCTTTGCGTGAACTTTAACACCCTCTTACAATGCCTACCTCCATAGATCCATCACACTTGCAACCTCATGTTGTCTAATGATCTCCCTTTCTCGATATTCGCTATACTTGAGCCATCTCTCCTCCCTTTCCTTTTCAGCCGTAATGTCCTTCATCATCCTCCACCCTTGCTTCCTCTCCCAGTGCTCAGATTAGCATAGCCAACCATGGGGAATGCTTCTAAACCCAAAGTAACAACCAAGATCTTCATATCCAAAGGAATAACACTAAAAAATGACCCTATAGGCTCCCTTAGAAACTCAAAATTAGGAACCTTTAGGAAAGAATATGTCAAAATAGGATATTCTAAAGTTTAACCGGCTAGCACTCCCTTCCACCAATGATTAATAGCACACATCCAAGTTAGATTTGCATCATGTAGCCTCTGATAGTCATCTTGGCTCCACATGCGTGATCTATAGAACCATCTTGATTTGGATGCATATGCTGAAATCCATTCATATAGATCTACTGGGAAAAAACAAAAGAATGTCTCATATAACTCATGGTATAGGTTCTCTTCTACCCATCTACACGTATTGAAATCAGGTCAAGTGTTGAATCTTTGAGAAAAATCATCCTCTGTGCTCTTGAACCATGTTTCAACACTTTCTAAAGTTAGGATCTCTATCATTACACATCACAAAGAAAAAGATGCATGCCATTTCTCACAACTTCAAAAAGGGACACGTCAATAGAACCAAGATGTAGTATTTTTTATACCTTCTCAAAGAACAAGGAAATCCCATGTGTGTCGGCCTATCACCCAACGGGTGTTGGGTGCTCACCCGAGGAACGCGCGGGTGCTGAGACCCTCCTTTATGTGAGTTGTGTGAGAGTGCATTAGTTATGAAAAAAATTAAGTGAAAATTCTGGAAATGAACCATATATTCATCTTAGAGATCATAACTACTTCTAGACCAATGTATTCATTTAGATAAGAAAAGCATTACATAATATAGATCTGAATCATAACATAAGGGAAATACACAAATGTTTACACCCACTCATGCGAAACATATATAAAACCAATCCATACAGATATAATAAAAAATGGAACCACACATATATTCATATTAAGTATGTTGATAACCACATTACATTAACTGAGGCAATCAAAGTTCCTTATAATAGTGCATACCAATGTCATGCATCAGAACTAGACTTAAGCCCTTCATACTACAAAGAAAACTATTCAGACCCCTCCCCTTGATATAGCATACTCCTTCAGATCCTCTATACCTAACCCATAGAGATCTCATAGTATTCCTACAAAACTTCTCCTCTCTTCAATTCTTGGTCTCTCTATATATCTCCTCCTCTTTCTTCTACCAGGTGCTTGTATATATAGCTTTAGCAAGCACCACCATACCTTTCTAAAGTTGTAGATCACTTGCCATGTGTCCAAGTGGTCCTCTATGTGAGCATGATACTTCAGATGTGATCTCTCCATCCTTTGCCATGATGACCTTCTGGAATCTTCTATCGCAAGGTATATTCCTTTTGTGGGCACCAAGTTACTAGGCTAGCACCTTATCCACTCCACATGTGCAGTTGGGTCATACTTTCCTCGTGTTCTTACCGATATGAAAAATATGGATAATTCCCAAATCCCTTACTCTACCTTGCATGCACGTGCCATAGGTTCTAAATCCCCCTAAAACCATGTCCTGCACGCTTCCACCTTACTCGCCCTTCTTCAAATAGGCCTTTCACGTCCACGCACCTTTTTTACTTAGCTAATATTTTAGAGGCCCAAAACCTAAGAGTTTAAGGATAGACCTTCAGGCCAAGGAAAGGGATGCGAAGAAAATTGATGCCTTTCTAAAATATAGGAAAGAAATTAGGAAAACGTCCCTGGGTTTTGAGACCATTTCTAGTGATGAATAGTGGGAAAACTTATGTGACATTGAAAATGATTAGACACAGAAAGTGAGCAGACAATAAAAATCATAGAGGATAAGCTCACACAGCATGCATTGAGATCCCTTGGCCCTTCTTAACAAAATATGAACCCAGAACCCACACCTTCAACCTCTCAACATGATCCTTTGGGTGGTACACCTAGTGTTCAGATAGCGTCAGACCCTCAGGGTAAGGATTCATTAACACAACCCATTCTAGAAGGAGTTCAGGGTCTCCCCTCAACCCAACCATCATTTACCCCTTCTATAGCTACAGGAGAGGGCACAAATCCTAGGAGCCCTGCCTTAAAGAAACAGAAATGTGTTATTGTCTCTTATTCCTCCACCCCTTCACCTCATCTTGTTCATCCATCTCCTTCATATCCCACTTCCACAGCCAAGAGTGCTTCCATGTTGTTCACCTCAAAAAAGTTTATTCCTCCTCCTAGCTCCTCTTTCATGCCTCCACTCCCCTTCAACATTACCACTTTCTCTCCTTTGATTTATGACAGCCCCCTCTTCAGCTATCGTAACTTCTCATCCCCCGTAACTAAGTTTTTTCCCCTACAACCTACCACAAAGAAGTTTTTGAATCAGGTAGAGAAATCCAAACTAGCCCGAGATAAGACAAGGGAGAAGAAGAAGAAGAAGGAAATGATAGTAGGATCGATGAAGTAGATGTGGTCATTATTTGACCATTAACAGAGCTCCCTGACTATCGCTTAGATGGCCCCCAATGTCTTGAAACCACCGGAACAAATACATTTGGATGACTACTTCATCAACATTGTTGCAGTGGACTTGACTTGGTTTTGGCCTCAATATAATGTCAAGTTGATAAGTGAAACAATTTCCATGGTTACCACTAATTACCTTAAGCTCAGTAACAAACTAAAGAAAATAAAGGCTAGCCTCATTCATACATAAAACATTGTGATCTACCTGAATTCTAAAATCAAGGGAAAGGTAAAAGAGGATGAATAACACTGTAAGGATTTAATAGTGGTGACATCATAAGAAGCTCTCACATATTCCCAAACAAAGTCTAGAATCTTATAGGTTGAACTAGCAACATCTAAGGCTGTGGAATATTCACTAGATCAGGAGAAGAAAATCCTTTAGTAAGAAGTGGAATCTATAAAAAAAGAGGTCACTTCACTCTAAATGAAGTTATGCTCCTCAAAATTTTAAAATGGGAGCTTGCAGTCAAAATACAAGTCATTAAAGGGATGCGGTCAAGTATTTGACCCATAAGCTCTCTCATAAACCCTAGAAAGGGGGAATTATCCTATTTATACAAGGACTATATACCTCCTACATGTAAAAGGATTTTTGTCATAGGAAAAGACTTAGGGCCTACACTCAGATTCATATCTCATGCACAAAGCCTATGCACTAATGTGGATTCATTGAGCTCGACTATCAGTAGTGCTATATCTTCCAATGTTCATGAATCACAGGAACTGGTTTAGAAGCTTCATGATTCTTAAGAATCAGCCCTGTAAGGGGTAGGTATTATAGATAGTTGGGTGGTCATGGAAAAGATAAGCAAGATTCTCAACTATAATAAGGCAGCCATTAAGTGTTAGAATCTCCTAACTCAACTTTAGCTCAAGATCAAAGAAAGGAAGCAACGCATTGAAGATTTATTCCAATTGGGATTTCCCTCTCCCTTCCTTAATGACTCCACTACCCTCTCATAGGACCAAATACAACAATTATTGACAGCTAAGGAAAAGGATAAGACTATCTTTTAGTCTTTGAATGATGATTCCAGTGTTGCTGAGGTGGAGGCATTTCTAAATCCCATTGTAAAACTATATTTCCCTTTTCATGCCATGGTGCAATATCTCAAAACATTATCTCACAAGGAGATCATCAAGATGGATAGAGCCTTTGAGGATATATAGCAAAGGACTTACCTAACATAGGCCGAATGGGTCAGATATTAGGGTGCATTGAGGAATCTTTGAGTGGCGTCTCCTTGAGCCATAATTTTGAAATTTTGAGACAGTGGAGGATTTTTGGATCCTTCCATGACTCACATAGAGTCCCTTGGTGTGTCCCCATAACTATAGAAGGATTTCTAAATTTTACGGGGATCTTCCATTTTTGTTATATTTTATCACCCTGACCCCTATTCCTTTCTATTTTCTTTCCTTTTGTTGGCACCTAAATTTTTCCTAAGTATCAAATTGACCACATAAGGTATCTACGTGTCCCTTTGGTGCATCTTGGAGAATCACAAAGTGTCAGGATCCCTCAAGCAAAAATCATCAAACATGTGGATGAAGCACATAAAATTATCCTTGGTGGGTTGAAGGGTCAAAGTAAATAATAAATATGTGCTAACCCCCACGTGTCATCTAGGTGCAAGTTTAAAAGGAAAAAGAGGGAAAAGTCTCCAAAGCAGCGTAAAGTCTCCATGTGGCATCGAAAGAAGTAACCACTAACTAGAGGACCAATCAAAAGAGTGAAGGGATAAAGGTTCGGTGGATTGAATTTGATTTTGGTCCCCAAGGAATGTAGTTGAGATTCAGCTCCAAAGGTCAAAGATTTCACAAGTGGGAACTAAATTTGGAGGGTGGAGATCTGATTGCAATTGTTAGAACAAGAATTGAATGATCTATAAAGGATTGTTCTTGTGATAGTAAAAAGAGGAAATGATATAGGATAAAACATAAGAAAGAAGTTATGAAGCTTTGGGGAGGAATTTAGGTTCAATAAATTGTGTTTAGTAGCCTTAACAAGGATCTATTGTAAAGGAAATCTATAATTTGTGCCCTTTTGGCCTTATGTATTATTTTCTTTATAAATAAGAAGATTTTGTTCTGTACACTTAAGTTCACAATATTATGTGTCAGATGTTCCTTTCTGTATTCTAGATGAATGTTTAAGTATCTATCATGTTATATTCCCTTGGATCTTCTACATAAATATGTTAATATACTTAAGCTTGTAACACCTCTAACATGGCTGATGTATATGATGAATTATATTTTGTAAGTTGTAAATGTTAACATGTGATTATTGTCTTAAGACGGTGTACTCTTATGATCTATGAAATCATGTTTGTTGTACATAATATGTTATATTTTAAAATAGGCACAATTTTTCCATGTTTATGCTGAATAGAAAATGAAGTAATTTATCTTCTTGTGCTAAAAAGTTCACTTCTTGGGAAATGAGAAATTGTTTTAGTTAAATTAATACATGAGTCATTGTTGCACTTGAAATTGTTCTTCAGGTTTTCATAATTTTTGGTTACAGAATAGCAATGTCATGGATCAATTTCATTTATCCAAGGTATGATTCTAATTCATGACTTTGTGGTCATAATAACCTAGCTGGATAGATCATGAGATCTCTGAATTCTTATTGTAATAAAGTCATGAATGATCTCCATGGCTCCTAGATTCGTATTTGAACTTGCATGTTAATCTGGTTCTTCTTTTGTTAAGTTGGGATGTAATTATTACTATAAATAGGGAACCTAATTAAATTATGTTCCATAAATTAGTAACTCTATCCTAAAATTGTAACCTATCCTAAGTTAATATGTTATTTTGTTAATAAGGGATGTTAGTAACTAAAGGACCTAAGACTCAAACTTTAGACATATACGTAAGGACCTTATGAACTATGTTAGTTCCTAAACAAATGTTGAACCTAACCTAATTTTGGCTAACCTAAAAGGGATATATGGGATGACATGAAAAAAGGGGCAAGTTAGTGGCACCATCTTCTAGGTGTTTATAAGGCATTAGTGGACATTGAAAATTTTTGTCTTTCTAAAATTGGTGAATGCATGAAATATGAAAAGGAGGGTGAGTTGGCACCTCTATCAAGTATTAGTTGCATGCATTTTTGAATTTAGTCATTGCCAAAAATAATATGGTGGTGGCGGGAGAAGTGGAAGGATTTTCAGTCCTATTTTGCATTTAATATTTTGGAAATGGTGAAAAACTGCCTAGGAAAGAGGAAGATGGAAAGAAGAGGGGTTTTGGTTCTGTTTTGGTCATATGGTATTTTTAAGCTTAAGATCTGCATGTGATTTTTTCTCTTCAAATCACAGTTAAAATCCTTACATGAATGTTCTTTCCTTACATGGAAATGGAATGAAGAAGTTAGCAATGTGAAAAATATAACAAGAATAAGAAGAAGATTTTCAGGGGGTTCTAGCATTTTGAGGGAAATAATTGAAGCTCTTCTTGGTGATTTTCTATGAAAAATTGAAGACCGAAGATCTATTAGGCATGATAGGCCCTATCTATTAAGTATTTTTATTTTACTTAAGTGCTTCATAAAAACAACTCTACTTTGTTTGAAAACCTCTTGGTTTTATGTTTGATATTCTTTCTTCAGTGATGTTTGTTTTGTTTTTTTGAATGCAAATACATTCTTTGTATTCATAAGGGAAAAAAATCTAGGAGTGTTGATTGTTTCTTTTATGTTAACTTGATTTTATTAAGATCTTTCATGCACTGAAAAGGATCTATGAAGGATCACTGCTTGAATGAATATCGAATTTATAGAAATTTAAACACTTATAGAGTTTATAGAAATCCATGGTTTTAACTTGCATGCTTCCATTATTATGTTGTTGGATTTAGCTCAAAGGATTATCCATTTTAGTATTATGTGATTTAGCAGGTTAAAATGGATTCTTTCTTTGGGAAATTTTCTTGGTAATGGAAGTAGAGACCTTTGTTTTGTTCAAAATGCTTTGTAGAGATCTTTCTTTTGGATGTGCTTGGAGTCACTTTCTTCAGTTATGGAATGTCATCCATCCATTACCTCTATGATATTTTATTTTAGATGAACTATAACTTAAGAAAAAGGGAAATATATTGTTCTATTTAGGTTCTAAACGTTAACCGTATCACCCTTTTTGGGATTAATAGTGGTTGGTTGAAACTTAAGTGATTCCGATTAATATCTCATCCTTCTTCTAGCTTATAGACTATAAAAGTGAAGTTTCTAGGATTGAAAGTGTTGGTCATGGCTGTTCTTTTGATTTGAACTTGAAATGAACCCACTCAGTCCTTTTGGATTATATCTTCTGTGAGCTAAATTGTTTGGTTAAAATGGATCAAGTCTTCTTTACATGAAATATAGTAGCATATTTTTAATCAATCCAATTTAACCTCCATGTTGAGCTTGACATATTCTTAGTTTTGTGATGAAGTATAATTTTGTTTTGTTTGACAATTTCTTCATGTGTATATTTTATGTTCTCTTGAAGCAACAGAACAAAATACATGATCAGAAAGATAGATTGTGTAACTAGAGTTAATTCTTGAAAAGTTAGAAGTAGATAATAAAAGGATCTTATTCGGAAATGGAATGATAAGGTTAAGTTAGGTTTAAATGTGAAATTTCTTTATGTAATTATCTTGTTTTATTTCCAACATGTTGAAAAGAGTCTATTGATGAAAAGATAGGGTTGATAGGATGATTAACTAATCCTTACCTAGAACTAGAAACATTAAAACATCTCTCTCTTCTTCATGTATTGTATTCTTTTATGGAAAAGTCTTTCTGTTATTATTGGTTTTGTTTTAAGGACTGTCTCATAAACAACAGAGTTCTTTTTATGAATAATTTAGTTAAAATCACAACGTCTTAATGCTATAGTTCTTATAATGCTTAGTTTAATTAACTAACACGTGCTAATAATTTTATAGATGGATTTCGTAAAAGATGAAAGGAGAAAGACATATAGAAAGTTACATCTATTTTATTAAATAAATTGTATCTTTATTATGATGATATGTGGCGTCATTGCTTGAGATTTAATTGTCAGAAAAGAGAGTCTTAGTAAAACTAGTTTTGTACTTCTGTTATGATACTTTGTAATTTTTGAAATGATTATGAATTAAGTGAATGTATCACTCCTTCATGAATAAAAATATGTGTTGATTGCTAAATAATACTATAATGTAATACCTTGTTGTCATGAATTGGGATGTATTATTAAGTAATATAATAAATGAAGGAGATCAGTATATGTATTTTTAGAGATATGAAATTGGAGCTTAATAGTTCTTATGTTATAAAAAATATTAGTTGTGAATATGAAACCTTAGTTGGTGGTTCTCAATTAAAAGACATGAAACTAATAAGTTGAATAAGTAGATCTATAAACAATATCAAAGATCTATGATTGATTTTTATAGATATATTTATGTATGAATACTGGATTTATTTGAGACATATGAAATCATTTTTCATAAATGGGAATTAGTACCTAATATAGGGAAAAATGATAATTCCCTTGAGATCAATCATTATGACATAAGTTATGAATTTGTTAAAAACATTATGAATGTTGTAAGTAAATGGTTGCATGTTTTCTTCCTTAAGTAGATTCCCTTAATCATAAACCAGAAATATTTTTTAAGGAATTAAATGGAATTTAAACTTCATATCCATGAAGTCTAAAATAAATATTTACAAGTGACTTATTTAAGCTAGGGCTGAAATAAGTAAGGAATTAATTAATTCACTTTCATAACTATAAGATCAATCATGTATGGAATTAATACAAGATGTTTCATTAAAATACATACTTATGCATGTAATCAAATGGTTAGGAATAATATTTTACATGGATGCCTACCTAAGCTAAAATTTCAACTTGAAACCTTTTAGGTATGAAACCTTGATGATTCTCTAGAGGTTTTTGTAATTAATCTTAATGTAGTCATTTTTATACCTTTCGCCCAATAGTCTAATCCTATGCACTTCGGCCTATCACCCAAAGGGAACTAGGCACTCACCTGAGGCACGCATGTGCACCGATCCCCTCCTTTATGTGAGTCTTGTGAGAATACATCATCTTATGACATATGTTCAATTGTAAAAGAATAGAAAATAACCAAGCATCCATTCTGAGAACCTAGGATGAGTTGTCATATCAATGCATCCATAAAAGAGAAATAACAAAAAATATATACAAATGATTCATAACACAAAGGAAATGCATTAGACTTAAGATCATGAACACATATATGCTTTAGGACAAAACCTTTTATTCATATTATCATGTTCAATAACCACATTACATCCCTTAAGGCCATAAAAGACCCATGTAAAAATGCAGAGCAAGGTCATGCATTAGAAACTATACTACATCCTTCATATTACAAGAATAAACATAAAACCATCCCTCTAGATATGCCATCACTCCTATATTTTCTCTAATCCTAGCCCATAGAATCCTCCATAGCATTTTTGATATTTACCTCTTTTTCAGTGCACTATTCTCTCTACATCTCTTCTTCTATCCACACACCTCTATATATAGTTTTTTTTCCTTCATGGCCATGCCTTCTAAGGTAATAGATCAGATGCCAAGTGTCCAAGTGGTCCTCCAATGGAGCATGCCTCTTTTGATCCAAGCTCTCCACTCTATGCAATGATGCTCTTCTGGAACCTTCCATCGCGTGTATGGAATATTCCATTTTTTATCCTACAGTCCCTAGCCTGGAACCTTATCCACTCCGTACGCTAGATGGGTCACAATTTTCTCATGTGCTGCATGGGATGCCGAATATAGTTAAGTCCCAAAACCTATCTTGCCTTGTGCACATGCCATGTGTTCTACAAAACCCTACTAGAACCATTCCTATGCACCTTCAACCCGTGCATCCTTCTTCAAATAGGTCTTGCACACCCACACGCCTTCTTATAACTAGTGAATTATCTGGGGACCAACATCACCTTGAACTACACCTGTTCTCCATCCTTGGAAACACTCTTTAATAAATTAAGAATAGAAGGTTCTTAAAATGGTTAGAAATAAAGAACAAAGGAATGAAGAATTGTGAAAGAATGAAATTATGGGGAACTTGTTTATTGTTGGAGGAGGAGGAGAGGGAAATCCTTCCCTATTTATGCCTCTAACTTCTCCCAAGTGTCAACCTCATTCTAAGCTTGTGACAGAGGTCACGCACAAGGTTTCTCACCTCCTCAAAACTAAGCTCCTCCCCTTTGGTGCTGATGGTCTCAACAATACTTTTCAACTGCTTCCCCAAGTCCTCAAGAGAATCCATCATGTGGGTGATCTGGGGGTATAATCCCTTTAGTTGGCTTTTGATCAAGCCTCCCAGGGTCTTTATTTCTTCTAAATTCTTCTCCACCTTAGCTAGAATATTATCTCTTTCCGTTATATTCCCCTTATTTTTCTCTTGGAACGCCTTGAGTTCCATTTCATGGGTGGAAACCAAGATTCCTGCCACTCTATCCCTATCAGTGCAATTTTCATAAGCAGTTTCACTGACTTACATGGTGGCCTTTACCTATAAAAGAAGTTTAGTGTATCAATAAAAAAATCTCAAAAACCTTCATCTTTTCCTCTTTCTCTTGGCATGCATACACCTCTTCTACACACTCTAAAGTGAGTGGTCACCTCTCCATCATGAGAACGTGATTCAAATCCTTTAGAAATTTCAAGGATGATTCATTCTTTTTCTCGGGTGGCGTTAAGTTGGGATGGTTCAGGACAATGGCATTCTTAATCATCTCTACCTTCTTGGAGACTTCACACACCGTTTCTTTTTCTTCTTTCAGCTCATGCCTCAACTGAGCACTGATCATCTCCTCTTTATTTATTTCCTTGATCTTTTCCATGATCTCCTTCTTCTTCTTCTCCAATTCCTCCTCCAGGAATCTCACTCTATCATTTCTCCTGAACACTCTGGCCTCAACAATGACTAAAACCTTTTTGAGTGCGTTATCAAATTTGTTCATCTGATAGCTGTTGAGAATTCACCAAGGGATTTAATCCTTTTTTTTGTAGCACCTTCATTAGCAATCTCTGGCTTACTTCAAGCTCAGGTTCATGTACGTGAGACTTAAATGACCAAGATAACATCTTCCTGGTTCGTGGATATGCACCTTCTTCATTAAATGATGACATAGTGAGGATTTTCTCTGTTGGTACATTTCTTTGGAAGTGTGCATGTAGTACCTTGCTAGGATCATTAATATATCCCATTCCCTACTCTTGTGCCACTACTAAACCTTTCCCACCTATTCGTGTAGCTTTTGGGAAGCTTTCCACCAATTTGGGATCCCCACCCATGCTGCCATACTCCTTCCCAATGCTCTCTTCTTCCATCTCCTTCAAAATTTCATCCACACTCCGCTCCAACTGCTATTCCACCAAATCCTTCATGATTCCTGCCACTTGTATCTTTGTGGATTTCTCCACTTTCTCCTTAGTGAGGCTTGGGGTTCCTTGGTTTTGGGTGCTTACTTCTTCACTCACCCCCTTTCCTCAATCATCCGCTTCTTCCTCATCATTATTCTCTTCATCTTCCTTGTTATACATATTTTCACCTTCCTACTCCTCTGAGTCATGTACATCATACACTAGATGGTCTTCACCTCCTTCAGGATTTTCATCATCCTTGTCACCAATGTAGGCATCTAAAATTTGTGTCTCCTCTGAGTCTTCCTCTTATGTCACCTTATTTTTCTTCCTTACTAGGGATTCCAGTACATGAGATTCTTCCTTTTATTTTTCTTCACTAGGTGACGTCTTCGTTGGTGAGTCCTCATGTGTGGGGGGTGTTGGTGCCATTTTTAAGCTTGCACCATGTTGCCCTAAATTTTCAAATCTGTATCTACTCAAAAAATGTTTTATCCTTTGATTTTATGGTTTGTAATTCTTCCCCTCCAGTTTAAATGCTTTAAAAATGCTCACAAACTTGTTATTTTTCCCTAATTTGAAATAATAATCCAAGTTTGCCCTTTTCTGTGCCCTAGTTTTTCCAAATTTTTGGGCTATGTCATTTTTCCCTTTACCATATTATGGGAAAATCAAAATTGATCAAATCATACTTTTTTATATTTGAAAATACCTTGCCATGGTCGAAACTTGCATAAAACCAACTTCCCCTTGTTTTTCTTTGAGCAAAAAATCCATCACCCATGAAGAAAAAATCAAATTCGGGCATCTCTAGTAAATTCTGCATTTTTGACGGTCGTATGGTTGTCATTTGACTGTCAAAATTAAACTCAAAAAATGTATCCTATGTGGCTGCTTCTGGTTGGAAACTGAGATGTGGTGGGATTTCTTTGAAAAACTTAGCCATTTTTTGATTTTTTGGGAAATTTTTCGAAATTTCCCCCCGCAGCTCTGCCTTTTTCGAGGGGACACTATGTGGCATGTTCTTATGTGAAGCCGAGGAGAAGCACGTCGATGGGAGTCAAATATCCTTAGAAATTTTTTGTTTCCTTTTGCAAAATTTCATAAGTCAAATTTTTTCCTGAATCCCAATAGACAACCAGAAGAGGACACGTGTCCTAAAAGTTTCAAAATGAAAGAGGGGGCCAAAGGAAAATGTTATGACTTTTTGCCTTTGTTGTCTAAGATGTGAAAAATGAAAGATGGCTCCGATCCAATCCAAGGGAGCCATGTGTCCAAGATGGAAAAAAAGGAAGGATTTTTTCCCTTTGTGTCACAAAAGCAGGCCTTCGAAGATCATGAAGATTTTTTTAGCGTACCCCCGTGCAGAGTGGTTTAAAGTCACAATTTTGGAGCATGTGCCCCTATGAAGGAATAATTTTTCAGTTTGTGAGGGAAGTGTGGGCCTTCAGAAGGTAAATTTTGATTTTTTTCCCTTTTTTGGCAAAAGGAGTTAAGGCAAAAATGAAAAGGCCGCGGGCTTGCACAGCAAATCCAGGTGAGCGACACATGGCATAGGGCAGAGCGGTCAAAGGTGAATTGTCGGTGATAGGTAGGGAAATGGTGATTTTTTCCCCTTTTTTTTGGCAAAAGGAGTTAAGGAAAAAGTTTAAGTTGTAGGCCCATACGTAAATCAATGAGCGACACATGGCAAGAGAGAAATCGGGGGTGCGGGCCCGCGGAGACAAAGTTGAGAATTTTCCTTTGTCTTAAAGGGAGTAAAAATGAAGATTAATCCCGTGGGTCCTCGGCACATGAGAGATGGATGCATGGCAGAGGACAAGGTGGGTTGGCAGGCCAGTGGAGGCAGGAGAGAATTTTTTCCCTTATGAAAAAAAGACTCAGAATCAAAATTTGGAGCACCGGCATGTGACAAATCACAAGGAGACATGTGACAAGGGAGAAATCGGAGGTACGGGCCCGCAGGGAAAAAGGTGAAAAATTTCCAATTTTCTAAAAAAGGTCAAAATGCACAAAATTGAAGAATGATTTCAATGGGACCCACAATATGCCACGTGTCAGCTCAAAATATCAAGGGCGGAGGGGCGGAGAAAAAAGTCAAAAATGAGCCCAAATTTGTTTCCAGTCATTTTTAGCCACGTGTCCATCCTTATCCAAAAAATTAAAAAAGGTAACTCAAGCTTATTTCTAAGTCCGCATCTTCCATGTGGAGGGCCAGGATTAAAAGATGGATAAGATCAACGGTTACTATGCATCCATTTGTTTCGACCATCGTGGGAGCTCTAGGAAGCTTGGAATCATGATTTTTGCATCAAAATTCATCAAATATATAGTGATTTTGTGTCGTCTTGGCCTTTCAGGATCATTGGCATCACTTTCATGGCTTAATTCTTTGATCTGAGGTGGTTTTGAAATATTTTTTTCCGTAATCCATCAAAAAATGTGAAATGAAAAAATCAAAAGTTATAGAGGTAATTTGAAAAGGTAAAAAGATGAAAATGATGAGTAAAAGGTGTTTACATGCCTCAATGATGAAAAATGTGCCTTCAGGATGGATAATGATCCAAATATTTGTAATGATTTAATCTTTTTGGGCACACCTGGGAACCTGCGAATGTTTTTCTATTTGATGTCATTTTCATTGAATCATGAGGATCTATTTGTAACAAACTTGATCCCATGGCATATTCTTTTCTTGGGAAAGAAGACTCCAATATGGCATGAGGTATATAATGTATTTTGGAGAAATTGTAAATGGGCAGGGGGGAAGTTGAAAAATCACGAGAAAATTCTAAGAGAAAGCTCATTTTTCTGAAAAACCCCACCAAAGAACCAGAATAATTTCTTATGTGTTGGATCTTCATGTATGTGAGTTGGTTACATGTGTATAGCCATCACACAGCTCTGATATTTTTGATGAAACTCTCCCCTGTTGATGAATCTAACAAGCTCTTGAGTTAATCTATGTTTTTCTAGGCAATATGATGTTTGTTATCATTTTTTAAATGCCTGCAAATAGTTTTCATTATTATTGTTGCAATCTTGCATTGAAAGTCTTTAGAAATCACATAGAAACTCCATTTCTTGTTGATAGTTTAGTGGCATTTGCAATCTCATGTTTATAAGAGCCTTCATCTGACAAAGAGATAAACAAATTTAAAATCACTTTACCCTCCTTCACTGTAGAGATTGCTTGTAAGCCTTTGGGGGTACCTTAGGCATGGTTTGATCATAGGATTTTTGTGTTTAATTGAGTTCTTTACTTCAAGATTTTGTGGTGAATTCTAAAATATTGTGTGAAGAGTGCAACTTGGGCTTCCATTTATGCCTCTTTTGGTTGAAATAATATCCTGATTATTTGAAGAAATTTATTGGATAGTTGTTCAAGTACTGTAGAGGTTTTCAAAGATCTAATATACCCCAGCTTTTCTTGTCAACACCCCACCAAAAAATTCATTCAAACAAACTAATCCTACCCATACTACCCCTACATTACATTGTGTGTCAACAAAAGGATCTTACCCATCTACAAAAATGCACAAGGCAAATCAGGATTATACAATGTCTCCAGTAACCCTTGCCTTGCTTTGAAAGTATCTCCATCATCTGGGAGTGACAACTTGTGAAAGTTAGATTTGGAGTGTTGATCATATTTTCCCAAGGCCTTTTCATATTATTTGCATAAATTGAGGGATATATTCATCTCCTTCACCATTTGGGGGTTACAATGTAGGTTCTCTTACCTTGGTTGAAAGGCACAACCTAAAATAGTGAGGGTCAGATCAAATCCTTTCAAATTGCTATCCATCTCTCCACAAATTAGAGTGCCAATTAGATCACATCCCTAGCTACAAATTAACACACATCTGATCTATTTGACTTCAAGATTCATGGCATATCTATGATGCTTCTTAGATTGAAAAGGAGAACAAATTTTGGTACCAACACTTTCTAGTGCCATTTCCGGGGACTTCTTGGAATTTATTAGTGTTTGTGGAGTCTTTAAAGAGTTTGAGCATTTGTGTATTCAAGTATTTGAGCTTATAAATTGTTAAAATATCATTCTATGCTTCAGATCTGCAAGTTTTAAACAAGGGTTTCAAGTTTAGTCTGCCCTTTTTCCATTTCCTAGCAGTTCATACACTTTGGGTGCATTGTGATTGATTAATTTCAAGAAAAAAGGTCTCATTTGTAAAGTTTGGCAATATTTTTCAGTGCTGGTAAATATTTGATAGAAGTATTTTAGTGCATTTACACAACTAGGGTGAAATTCCTTAGTGGAAACTCCATGCTGATCTGATATTAATAAATACCATTGTCTTGCCTTTCTATCATTTATTTTTGTGCTGCTAATCTCTGCAAACATGGAAGGAAGAAGATCTCTCTTCCTTAAAGACTCTGCTAAGAAATTGTTTTCAAATTCAAGGAACTCAGAGTTGGAAGGGAGAAGAGTTTGGAAAGTTGTTAAAGGTTAGACATCAGACAAAGATATATCCATTGGTGAGAGAGATCAGCCTTTGGTAGAAGATTATCATTCTTATTCAAGTGATTCTGATTCAAGAAATCCTCTCATGAAATTTTTTTGCCTCAGCTAGTGAAGGTCCTTCTGTTGTACCTGGTAAGTTCCATCTCCAATATACACCTCTGTGTTTTAATTCGAGTAAAAATTTCCAAGAAAATCAGCACTTAGAGAATACCAGTCTTGTGAATCACATTTTTTAGCCCCAAAGATCCTCCACTCCTCATCAGCTTGTTTCACCTCCAAGATCACCTCCACCAAACAATATGGCTCATCCTAGACCTCCATTTATTGTTAACACCTTTGGTCCTATAAATTTTAGAGGAATGGATGGTTACCAAAATTCTATCCCACATGATGTTAGAAATAGGTTGCCAAAATTCTAGGGTAACAATGTTATTACTAGTGATCATCATCTCAAACTTTTTGATAATATGATGGAAGATTTTGAGATAGAGTTTGAGGATGTGTATGTCAAATTGTTTATTCATACACTAGAAGAAGATGCTAGGGATTGGTACAAGGCAGTACCTGATAATTCTATTGATTCATGGACTGCAATGAAAAATGCATTTAGGTTACAATATGGTGAAAATAATGATCCTAGATTTATTTTATCTAAGGTTGAGAATATTAAGAAGAACCCTAATGAATTATTCCATGACTTCAACACAAGGTTTAACAAAAATTTGAGAAGGCTTCCTGTTAATTTGAGGCCTTGTGATGAATCTTGTCTAATCAAATATGCAGATGCATTTTATAAGAAGGCAGCCTATTACCTAAGAAACAAGAACCCAACAAATCTAAGACAAGATTTCACCATGGCACTTCAAATTGAGAACAATATCAAAGTAATTGGGAAACCTCTCAAGAGAGATGGTGTGAAATTGATAAACCCTGAAAAACCTCAAGCTAGCAAAGGTGCTGATTTAGAAGAGGTTGTGAAAACTTTGGCAGGGGTTGTCAAAGAAATCTCATACAAGTTGGCAAGATCTTAGAAGGGAATTGGGTATAATTCACAAGGTCAGCCTAAGCAGCAAGCACAAGATAGATTTGGAAGTCACCATAGGAATGAGTAGAGGTTTGATGACAAAGGTAAAGGGCCTATTGGATCTACAAATAGACATCCTCAAGCACGTGAAGGAAGAGTGTTGCATGATCCCTTAACTATTAGGTTAGTTGTTGTTGAAGAGGTTGTTGATATTGATTGGTGTGATAGGTTTCTTCTACCCCATCCTCCATGTGAAGTGGACCAGCAAGAAGGTGAAGCTAATAATGATGATGGTACTGATGATGATATTTGCATGATGGGGTGTTGTTCAAGCTCACAAGGAGGAGCAACATCTACTGAAGTAATAAGTGCTAGGACAACTACAACTTTTTGGGATTACATCAAACGGGTACAATTTTTTCTTCCCCCTCATACTCTTGAAATTGATGTAGTGCAAGCTTTTGAAATTCCTACCAATGACTTTGAATACTTAAGAGATTTGATGATTAAGAAGTACGATGGTGGTATCCCTTCGGAGGAAGATAGATAATTGTTGATGAATGTTGTTATATCTCAAGAGAAATACTATAACACTAGAAGAAAAGTTGTTAAGGGCTTTGGGCCTCAAGCCAAACCTAAAACACCCTTACTCACAAGCATTCCAAAAGAAGCTCCTAGGAGAGAAGCACCTGTCAGAAGTTCTACTGTCCCAAACAAAAATTATAGTCCTCCTCATGCCCAAAATGCCAAGAATCCACTACCATCTAATGAATCTTATTGTCTCCCTTCCAATGTTATTTTTCCAAAGAGTTTCCTCTATGACATAGCCCAAGTATTGAGCCAAATTAAACTTAGTTTTCCAATCATTGAGTTGCTCAGAATTCATGAGCATAAGAAGAGAGCATTTGAGTACTTGGGATTGAAAGAAGAGAAGGTTACTCTAGGAAGAAATGTAAATGTTGTTGAAACTCCACCGCAGATCATTATTGACCTTGAAACACCACTAGCAGTAGAAGATCTTGGAGATACACCTAAGGTATATTTTGGGACATCTTTGGTTGATTCCCAATTGAATGTTGATCCATTCTTCACAACTTTTATCATAAAGGATAAGCTACTTCACAATTGTATGTATGATTCCGGTGCATCATGTAATGCCATGCCTCTAGAAGTCATGAATGAGTTGGACATCAAAGTGACATCAGCCTATGGAAAGTGTATTGTCATGGACTCAAAAGAAGTGTCATTTGTTGGTTGTGTGAAAGGTTTGGTAGTGTAGCTTGCATCTTATCCAGGGAGGAATTTAAAATTGGATGTTGTGATTGTTGATTGCCCTGCCAAATGGGGTATGATTTTTTCAAGAAAGTGGGTTGCAAGTGTTGGAGGGAATGTCTAAATGGATATGTCTTTTGCCACCATTCCCATTGAGGGCATCCTAATCAAGCTCTATGGAGAAAAGAAAATGTTGCATCGAATTGAGGACCCAAACAATGGTTCCTATGAAATGTTGTTTGCTAATGTAGATGCTGATAATTTCATTGGTTTTGCTGATGGAAAAGAAAACAAGATGGAAAAATCAAAGTTCCTTGAGGTGGTAGGTTCTCCTTATACCTTGCTATTTGATGGAGCTTGCTCCAAATTTGGAAATGGTGTTGGTATAGGTCTGCTTTCTCCTAGTTTGGAAGTGTTTGCTTTTTATTTCAAACTTAATTTTGAATGCACTAACAACATTGTTGAGTATGAGGCATTGTTGTTAGGGTTAAGAATTGCATGGAAATATGGAGTAAAAGGCATTTTTGCAAAACGATATTCAAAGCTGGTTGTCAAACAAATAAGAAAACTGTATGCTACAAAAAATCAGCGTATGAAACAGTACAATCATGCAGTTTGGGATTCAATTGAAATGTTTGATTATTTTAACATTTTGTATCATGACAGAGGTCTCAATGCCGCTGCTGAAAAGTTGGCATTGTTGGGTTCTAGATTTGGAAATTTCACCTTTTCACCTTATTGTGAATACAACATTGAAGTGCTAACTAGGCCAGTTGTCCTTGATAATCTTAAACATTGACAAGTTTTTAATGATGATGCTCAAGTGCTAAGGTTCTTGCAAAACCAAGGTGAGTTTGCAAATTAGAATATTTATTGGGAGCCAATGGTATGCATGACTGAAGGAAGAGAAACTTTGTTTGATAAAGACATCATCCAATTGAAAACAAACACCATTCCTAGAGGTCTTGTTGCACTTGAGTCAAATTTTAACAATGCTGATTGCATCATAAATAGAAACATGTCTGACTCAAGGGATGTGGAAGAGCATAACTTGGGCACTAATGTTAAACCAAGGAAGATTTGGTTGGGCAACAATTTAAGTAAAGAGGAAAAACAATCCTATGCCCAACTCTTAAAAAAATATCAAGACTACCTTGCTTGGTCCTATTCCGAGCTAAAAGCATATAGAGAAGACTTGTTTCAACATGATATCCCTCTTGAGGCTAAGACTAAGCCATTCAGATAGAGGCAAAGGCCAATTAATCTACTTCTCTCCATGAAAATGCAAGAGGAGTTAAATAAATTGAGAGATGGAGGTATTATTTAGCCCACTAGATATTCATCTTGGGTTGCAAACCTTGTGCCAGTCAGAAAGAAGAATGGAGACATCAGACTTTGTGTGGATTTTAGAAATCTAAACAAAAATCCATGAAGGAAAACTATCCCTTGCCAAATATGTTGCAACTTGTGACAGGGTCTGATTTGCTTTCTATATTGGATGGTTTCTCCTGATACAATAAAGTGGTAGTCAAAGAATCAAAAAGACTTAAGACAACATTCACTACTCCTTGGGGAACATATGTTTTTGTTAGGATACCCTTTGGTTTGATGAATGTTGGTGCCACTTTTCAAAGAGAAATGGATGTTGCTTTTGTTGGTTACATCAATGACTTTATTACAATTTACTAACATGATGTGACTTTGTTTTCAAGGCAGAGAGGTGATCATTTGCAACACTTGGAGAAGATGCTAATCAGATGTAGGGAGTATGGAATTTCTCCTAATCTAAAGCAATTTCATTTTGGCATGAAAAAGGCCAAGCTGCTGGGACATATTATGTATAAAGATGGTGTTATAATAGAACCTAAGAGAGTGGAAGTAATCAATAAAGTTCCTATCCCAAGAACCAAGAAAGGCATCCAATCTTTCTTTGGTCAAATTAATTTTATTAGAAGGTTTGTTTCCAACTTTTCTGAATTGACTCTTCCAATTACATGAATGCTAAAGAAGGACCAAGTCATCAAATGGGAAGAAGCTGTCATTCAAGCTTTTGAAGGAATTAAGAATGCACCTGTTTTAGCAGCCCCAAACTATAAGAGGCCTTTCCAAATATTTTCCTTTGCCTCTGAGTATACCATTTCTTTTTTTTTGGCTGCAAAAGGATGAAGATCGGGTTGAGAGGCCTATTGCTTTCTTTAGCAAGGCTTTACAGGCTGATGAGTTAAAGTATACAATCATGGAAAAACAAGCATTTGCCTTGGTGAAAGCCTTATATTTTAAGTTCAAAGGTTGTTGCTTATGTTCCCCACACCATGGTAAAAGGCATCTTATCAGAGATGGAGATCTCAAGTAAAAGGTGTATATTGGTGAACAAACTGCATGAGTATTATATGGACATCCAAACTACAAAGTTGGTAAGAGGTTTGGGTCTTGCTAAGCTCATGGCTGAGAGAAACCTTCAGACTGTAGAAGAAGAAAGGGTAGATGTTCTTGGGAAATTGGTAATTTCTAAATGGTACAAGGATATATACATTTACCTTAGACACATTTACTGTCATGATCATTTAAATAAAAATATGAAAAAATCCCTCAAGCTAGCTTCTCAAAAATACATCATCACCGACTTTGGGCTGGCTTAGAAGAACCCTGAAGGTATCCTCTTGAAATGTATAACTGAAGAGGAAGCTCCAAAAATAATTATTGATTTCCATGGGGGAGTTTGTGGAGGACACTTTGCTGGAAGAGTAACAACACATAATATTTTGAGAGTTGGTTATTGGTGGCCTACTCTCTTCAAAGATGTAACCCAGCTGGTTAGAAAATGTGATAGTTGCCAATGTTTCTCTGGAATACTGAAAGCTTCAGGCTCCCTTCCTTTACAGCTTGTATCAATTGAAGCTCCTTTCAAGCAATGGGGGATGGACTTAATTGGTGAGATTTCAGATCATTCTAGTGCTGGCCATAAGTGGATCCTTGTAGCCACTAATTATTTTACAAAGTGGGTAGAGGAAATCCCCACTAAGAAAGCAACACACCAAATAGTTATGGATTTCTTGTTGAATCAAATCATATGACGATTTGGAGTCCCATTCAAGATTGTAGCTGATAATGACATGTGTTTTAGATTCAAACCTTTAATGGCAATGTGCAATGAATATGGAATCAATCTGACTTATTCTTCAAACTATAACCCCCAAGGGAATGGTCAAGATGAGTCCAGCAATAAGAATTTGTTGAATATCATTAGAATAACCTTGGAGCAAAACAAGAAGAAATGGGGTGAATAATTAAAATTTACAGTTTAGACTGATAGGGTAACTCTGAAAAGAGCTACTGGTAAAAGCCCATTTGAATTGGTGTATGGAACTCAGGCTTTTCTGCCCTTGCACCTGTAATTATCTTCATTTCAATTTTCCCAACAGTTGGAAGATAAAAATCTTGGCCCATATGAATCAAGGATCAATCAGATCATTGAGATTGATGAGGAGAGAAGAGCATCCCATCAAAGGCATGTCAGATTTAGGAAAAAATTGAAGAGATTTTTTGACAAGAAGGTCACTCCTAGAGCCTTTAATGTTGGAGATCTATTTTTTTATGGGAAAGTAGGCATGAAGACAAGGGAAAACATGGCAAATTTGATGCATTATGGATGGGCCCTTATACCATTAATATCAGGATTGGTGAACATACATTCTTTCTCAAGGACTTAGATGGGGAATTGTTGGAGCTACATGTTAATTGCAAACATTTGAATAATTTCTTGGATTAATCCCCAAATCTGAGGTATCCACCAATTGTACAGTTGTATAGTTTTTTTTTTGTTTTTTGTTGTTGTTTTGTTGATGTGTGGTTTGCCCTTGTTCTTCATAGCCATTCTGGTCATTTTGTCATGTCATTTTTGAAGGATGGTTCTGGTTTTTTGACTACCTTGTGTATTGACTCCTTTTACCAACGGATATTTTGGCACTTGTTCTACGTTTTTTCCTTGTGGCACTCACTGGGAGTGCCCATGCCCAAGCAAGAGCCAATGTTGGTGTCATTTTTGAGCTTGCACCATGTTGCCCTAAATTTTCAAATATGTATCTACTCAAAAAATGTTTTATCCTTTGATTTGATGGTCTGTAATTCTTCCCCTCTAGTTGAAATGCTTTAAAAATGCTCAAAAAATTGTCGTTTTTCCCTAATTTGAAATAATAATCAAAGTTTTCCCTTATTTGTGCCCTAGTTATTCCAAATTTACGGGCCATGTCATTTTTCCCTTTGCCAGATCATGAAAAAATCAAAATTGATCAAATCATACTTGTTTGTATTAGAAAATCCTATCCCACGGTTGAAAATGTTTGGAAATCATGCTTTAGTTGATTAAAAATAAAAAAATCTGCCATCCTTGGTGAAAAAATTGAATTCTAGGGCATCCTTGGAATTTTCTACATTTTGATGATCAGACGGGCTTCATTTTCCCGTCAAATTCATCCTTAGAAGGTATTGGCAACGTGGCAGGTTTTCATTGGCTGAGGTGCAGTGGGAAATGTTTCTAACTTGTCATTTTTTGATTTTTTGGCAAAGTGGCAAATTTGGCTCCACGGCTCCGCCTTTTTCAAAGTTTCCTATGTGGCATGTTCTTATTGGCCGAGGAGAGGCAGGGAGTCAGATCTCCTTTGAATTTTTTGTCTTTAGTAAAAATTTTCCCAAATCCCCGCAACGAACCAGAAGAGGACACATGTCCTAAAAGTGTCAAAATGGAAGAGGGGGCCGAAGGAAAATTTTATGACTTTTTGCCTTTGTTGTCTAAAAGGTGAAAAATGAAAAATGGCTCCACTCCAATCCAAGGGAGACACATGTCCAAGAGGGAAAAAAAGGAAGAATTTTTTGGTTTGTGTGGGAACGCGGGCCTTTGGAGGTCATTAAGGTTTTCTGCCTTTTTGGAAAAGTGGTTTAAAGTGAAATTTTGGAGTACGTCCTTGACAAGGAATAAGTATTTGGTTTATGTGGGAATGCGGGCCTTCGGTGGTAAAAAGGAAATTTTTCCTTTTTGGAAAAATAAGTTAAAATTCTAAAAAAGAAGCATGCCTCCATGACCAATCCAGGTGAGACACATGTCACATTTTAAGGGTCAAAGGGAAGTGCAGGCCGTGGAGGGAAATGGAGATTTTTTCCCCTTTTTTTTGGCAAAAGGAGTTAAGGAAAAATTTTAAGCCACAGGCCCGCAAGCAAATCAATGAGTGACACGCGGCATGGGAGAAATCAGAGGTGCGGGCCCGCGGAGACAAAGTTGAGAATTTTCCTTTGGCTTAAAGGGAGTAAAAATGAAGATTAAGCCCGCGAGTCCTCGGCAAATGAGAGATGGATGTGTGGTAGAAGACAAGGCGGGTTGGTGGATTGGCGGAGTCAGGATAGAATTTTTTCCCTTCTTAAAAAAAGACTCAGAATCAAAATTTGGAGTGCCATCCCGCGACGAATCACAAGGAGACACATGGTGAGCTAGAAATCAGAGGTGCGGGCCTGAGGGGCAAAAGGTGAAAAATTTCCAATTTTCCAAAAAAGGTCAAAATGCACAGAATTGAAGCGTGATTTCAATGGGACCCACCATATGCCACGTGTTAGCTTCAAATTTCAAGGGCAGAGGGTGGAGAAAAAATTCAAAATTTTCCATTTTTCCATAAAATGTGGAAAAGTTGAAAATGAGCCTGAATTTGTTTCCAATCATTTTTTGCCACGTGTTTGGCCTTATCCAAAAAATTAAAAAAGGTAACTCATGATTATTTCTAAGTCCACATCTTCCACGTGGAGGGATAGGATTAAAAGATGGATAAGATTGAAGGTTTATATGCATCCATTTGTTTCGACCGCCACAGGAGCACCAGGAAGCTTGGAATCATGATTTTTGCTTCAAAATTCATCAAATTTATAGTGATTTTGTGTTGTCTTGGCCTTCCAGGATCATGGGCATCACTTTCATGGCTTAATTCATTGATCTGAGGTGGTTTTGAAATAATTTTTTCCCTAATCCATCTAAAAACGTGAAATGACAAAATCAAAAGTTGCAGAGGTAATTTGAAAAGGTAAAAGGATGAAAATGATGAGTAAAAGGTGTTTGCATTCCTCAATGATGAAAAATGTGCCTTCAGAATGGATAATAATCTAGATATTTGTAATGATTTAATATTTTTGGGCACACCTGGAAACCTGTGAATGTTTTTCTATTTGATGTCATTTTCATTGAATCATGAGGATTGTTTTGTAACAAACTTGATCCCATGGCATATTTTTTACTTGGGAAAGAAGGCTCCAATATGGCATGAGGTATATAATGCATTTTTGAGAAATTGTAAACGGGGGGGAAGTTGAAAAATCATGAGCAAATTCTAAGAGAAAGCTCATTTTTTTGAAAAAACCCACCAAAGAACTAGAATAATTTCTTTTGTGTTGGATCTTCATGTATGTGAGTTGGTTACAAGTGTATAGCCATCACACAGCTCTAAGATTGTTCATGAAAGTCTCCCCTGGTGATGAATCTAAAAATATATTGAGTTAATCTATGTTTTTTTGGGCAATATGATGTCTCTTATCATTTTTAAATGCTTGCAAATAGTTTTCATTGTTATTGTTGCAATCTTGCATTGAAAGTATTTAGAAATCACACAAAATCTCCATTTCTTGTTGATAGTTTAGTGGCATTTGCAATCTCATGTTCAGAAGAGCCTTCATCTAATAAAGAGATAAAAAAATTTAAAATCACTTTACCTTCCTTGACTACAGATATTTCTTGTAAGCCTTTGGGGGTACCTTAGGCATGGTTTGATCAAGTATTTTTGTGTTTAATTGAGTTATTTACTTCAAGCTTTTGTGGTGAATTCTCAAATATTGTGTGAAGAGTGCAACTTGGGCTTCCATTTATGCCTCTTCTGGTTGAAAGAATATCCTGATTATTTGAAGCATTTTATCTAATAGTTGTTCAAGTATTGTAGAGGTTGTCAAAGATATTATATATCCCAGTTTTTCTTGTCAACACCCCACCAAATAATTCATTCAAACAAACTAATACTACCCATACTACACCTACATTGCATTGTGTGTCAACAAAAGGATCTAACCCATCTACAAAAAATGCACAAGGAAAATCAGGATTATACAATGTCTCCAGTAACCCTTTCCTTGCTTGGAAAGTATCTCCATCATCTGGGAGTGACAACTTGTGAAAGTCAGATTTGGAGTGTTGATCATATTTTCCCAAGGCCTTTTCATATTATTTACATAAATTGAGGGATATCTTCATCTCCTTCACCATTTGGGGGTTACAATGTAGGTTCTCTTACCTTGGTTGAAAGGCACAACCTAAAATAGTGAGGGTCAAATCAAATCATTTCAAAGTGCTATCCATCTCTCCACAAATCTGAGTGCTAGTTAGATCACATCCCCAGCTATCAAATGACACACATCATGATCTATCTAACTTCAAGCTTCATGTCATATCTCTAATGATTCTCAAACTGAAAAGGAGAACAAATTTGGTTACCAACAGGAGGTTCTTCCTACTCTAGTGCTTCTTCTTCTTGAGTCTTTACCTTAACAGGGGACTTCTTCCTACACGTGTATGTGCCCACAGATTGTGCGGTGTGTGCGCTTGGTGCCTTATTCTCTTTCCCCTCTTATCTTTCTCTCTTATTCCATGTGACCTTATTCTGACCTATGGGGTCTTCTAGAATGGAGACATCACTCTCCATATAGGTTTCTTTCTCAAAATTAGGCCTTATATGTGTAGATACACCCTTACTACGGTACTTTTGACGATTGGCAGCATCATGGGATTCATCATTAGCACTTCATGGGTGACATAATTCTCCACGTGTGCACACTTTTTTGGGTACATGAGCTTTCGGCATAGCTCATGGTTTTCTTACTCCACCTCACTAAGGTTGAACATTAGTCTTTTAGCCTCTTTGAACTAGTTGACTCCAACCTAGAAGTATTGTGTGATGAAGGAGAAGGGTAGTTTGAGCCATGGACCCTTAGTTCCATTTGTCAAAGTGGGCATTCCAATGCAGAGTTTTGGTAAATTCAAAACTCTACATCTCCATATACGAGCATGGGAAACTACTCTGGGATACTCCACTTTGCCCTGAATGCGTCATGCATTCGTTTATACCACTTCTTTAGGCACACCTTGTGAGTGAACATCGTGGTATCACGTGTATATTTCCAAAATATTTTCATGGGTGAGGAGTTATCTTATGAATACTCCCAAAGAAATTTCTCCAGCCCATCTAGTAATCCAATCTCTAAAAAAGAAAATGGTGAGGAGGACATTATCGAATAGTATCTTCTCTCCCTCCTGTGCGCTGCTTATGATCTCATCCGCAATGAAATAAAAAAAGTTATAAATGGTTCCCTCTTATATCTTTCAGCATACATTTATCCATGATTTTTTCACTTGCATCCATCATTCTTGATCATTAAGCTTGGTCACTAAGTGTACGGCCATCTTCATAATAGGGTTTGGAATCTCTGCAATGTCAAAGTATCAGAAACCCTTCTTGTAGTCATATGCTACTATTGTCTCCTTGATAGCCTCATTATAGCTTAGATCATTGTCTATACTTTCTCCTTCATAAATAAGGCTTGTGAACTTGGATAAGAATTGAGGTGTTATGTGAATCTTGTGGCCTGCAAAGTAAAAATGGTCTTGGTGCACGCGCGACATCAACCATTGATAAAAGTGCTCAGGCTTACCAAAGTAAGGCAACTCATATAGTTGTAATAACCTTTCCTTCTCCAATTTGAATTTCACCTCATCATTGTAGATAGGCATCCCATCTGGTGTCCTTTTGTTAGTTTGACAAACCAACTCTAATGCCATTTCCTTCTTAGTGGTTCTCATGCAATGGTTATAATCGTAAATGGCCATTAATCTTAAGTGTGACACACATTCCTTTCCTAGCAATACTCCATCCGGGTATTGCATTTTTGCATACCACTCCTCATTGGATCTTATGATGGCAGCAATTTTTTTTCCCTTTCCCTTTCCCTTATGTTTCTTTGGTGAAATGGTCACCTTCTTAGGTGTCATGATTTCTGTCGGGATAAACTAAGAACTTCTTATTCTACTCTACTACTCTACTTAACTCCAAAATCAACTCCAAAGCTCAAATCTTGGAATAAATCCTTCTATCTTTGTGCCATAGCTGCCAAACCCTAACCATGAAAACCTTCCATAAGACAACGCACTTCAAACAACATTTTCTCATGCTCTTGTACTCTTCCTCTTGGTTTGCAAATTTACCAGAGTCACACACTTAGATTTCTCATATTCTTATTCCTTCGCACAAATCTCTCTAGATGCCCTAGTTTGCAAGAGTGCTTAAACTTCATAATATCAAGGTAGAATAATGACTTGCCTATCCTCATATTTATATTTTTTACTTCCCTTACACAATAAATTCTATACCACCTACCAACGTAATTTAACATTAAATGTAACTTTTTCCACTAGGCCGACTTTAAATGCCCTTACGCACATGCCCATTCCTGTGTGAAAAACCTTCTATAACCTTCTAGCATGCAAAATTCCAATCCAATTGAAGACTCTTACGCACATGTCTATAGAACCAAAGGAAATATTATGTCCTTTATCTGATTTTTTCCCTCACCTACCTCATTTCATTCTTGTGCTCTTCATCCTTTGTTCGTTGTTTTTGTTATAGCCTTCTTGACACCATAATTTATTATCCACTGTTTCCTCATGCACTTTCTCAACCTTACGCACTTCCTTCTATTGGGCCACTCAACTTGTATTACAGGTCTATACTTTGCTTTGCATTACTCCATTACTCCACCCCACACTAAAACAAATACACAATCCTCTACGTATACACAACCTTGGAAAAATAATGTGCTTACTGGTGCACAAGGCAAAAAATGAAAAAAATAAAGGAAAAAGCAACGAGAAAGGGAAACACAAGAAAATAAAATCAATAAAGGGAAATTCTAATATAATTGGAAATACAGTCTTATTTACAAACACCAAGAATACTTATTTATAGTAGGGCTTCAACCTACTCCCATTGAAATGACCTTGTAATCTTGTCCCATCTAGCACTTGTAACTGACAAGTGCCTGAATCAAGAATGTACGAGATGATGTAAGGTCCCAACCAATGGAATTTTAACTTACCAGGATGGCGTAGATACTTACAATCATACAACAACATCATCTGCCTAACCTCACACTACTTGTTCTTGATATGATGATCATGCGATGCCTTTTGTATTGATTTTTTTGTCTTCTGACTCCAAATAGAAAGTGATCACCTTTCATCTAACTGCATTGACTTGTCAATCCTCTCTTCTGGTGCTTAGTCATCATCCAATCCTCCTACGAGTGCTATACATAATGATGGTAACATGAATTCAACTTGTCAAATTACCTCCATGTCAAACACCAATTGGAATGGTGTGGCCTTGTTCAACCTCTTGTAGGTTGTCATGTATGCTCAAAGAACGACTGATACTTTTTCATCCCAATCTTTTCTTCCAACGTCACAGATCTTAGTCAACGTGTTCCTCAGTAGTTCCATTTTCTTGAGGGTGATAAGGGGTAGTCTTGTGATGGGCCACCCTAAATTCTACTAACACAATCCTAACCGTTTCATTGAGAAAGTGTGTACCTCTATCACTTGTTAAGCTTAAAGGAGAACCATACCTACTGATTATTTTCTCCCATAAAAATCTAGCAGTTGTTGCTGAGGTGCAATCCTTCGTAGGAATAACCTTTTCCCATCGTGTCAAGTAATCAGTGTAAGTAATGATATACCATGAACCAGTCCTTCATGTGGATAGATAAATTGGCCCTACAAAGTCGATTTCCCATTTTTCAAATAGTTTATCACTGACTATTTGCCGTAAGGGAAGTTAATCCCTCTTCCTAGGTTTTCCAAAGCACTGGAAATGGTCACAAGCCTCGAAAAACTCAATACAATCCTGGTAGATGGCTTCCCACTAAATTCCTTCTAGTTAAATCTTCCGTGCGGTAGCATTTCCTGCACAGTGTCCTCCTATAATCCCACCATGTGCTTTTTCCATGATTTCCACGTGCTCATGTTCCAATATGCATCATTGCAGAACCTCATCACGTCCTAACTTATACAGGTCTCACCTAATCAACATGTAGGGTGCAGTGTAAATTGCTAACTTCTTTCTCTCCAGAGCCTTCATCCCTTCCAATGCCACACATGTTTTCAAGAAAATTGAGATATCTTCCAAATATGAGGGCGCACACTGTAACCTAAACAGTTACATGTCTGGCATGGTATCCTTAATGCTTTGCATGTCCTCCCCTAAGTTGATTCTTGATAAGTGGTCAGTTCCTAAAATATTATTCCCTAGTTTTACAACCACTGTGAACTCAAACTCTTGGCATAATAGGACCCAACGACATATGTGCCTTTATAGAATGGGCTTGTTCACCAAGTAATTCAATGCTAGGTGGTCCATGTAGAATATAAATGGTGTTTCCAATAGGTACTACCTAAACTTGTGCAATGTGTAGATCATAGATAATGCTTCAAACTTAGTATTTGTGTAATTATGTTCTACTGGTGTCAAATTTCTACTAGGAAAACATAAGGGATGATCAAAAATTCCCTCACCAAGTTGTGATATTATTGCTCCCATATTTGTCCCTGGGGAATCAACATGCACATGGAAAGGCTTATCTCAAGAAGGAAAATGTAGTATGGGCACCATGAAAATCCTATCCTTCAAAGTGTCAAGTGCCCTTTGCTGCATCTCTCCCCTATGAAAGACACTCTTCTATTTTAGTAATTCCTCTAAGGGCACAACGATCTTGGCATACCCCTTGATGAATTTCCTGTAGTACCTTGTATGCCCAAGGAATCCATGCACTGTGCTTTGACTAGTAGGCTCCCCTTATCCCACAATAATTGTAACTTTTGTGGTATCCACTAGTAAGCCTTCTTTACATATAATATGTCCTAAAAAGGTCCCAAATGGAGTAAGAAAGACACATTTCTTAATGTTGAGGTATATCCTTAATTTCCAATATCTCTCAAACATCAGCCTCAAATTTTCACAATGGTATTTCACACACCCATACACAGTCTAGTCATCTAGGTAAACTTGAATAAATTTATGGATGAAGTCCTGAAATGCTTGTACCACGATGCGTGAGAACACAACAGGCACATTCTTCAATCCAAAATCCATAACCATGTAGGAAAAAATTCCCCATTCAGTGGAAAAATTTATCTTTTTCTATTCTTCCTTTGCAATCCCGACTTGGTGATACCCTGAGAATCCATCTGTGAAAAAGTAGACTTTATGATCGGCTACTCATTCAAAAATATCTTTAGTAAAGGAGGTTGGAAAGTAAATCGATGATACATACTGCATTCAAATCCATGTAGTCAACATAAATTTTTATCCTCCCATACCTCTTGATACTAATGACCATTGGGATTATTAATTATGATTCTTCCATTTCCTCAATGATACCAGATGTTATCATATTTTCTATCTCTTTCTTGAACCATATGCGTAAATTTGTATTCATCCGATAAGGCATCTTACGATTAGGCTCACACCTTCCTTAAACATGATCTTCATCTCCCCTAAGGAACGTTGGACGCCTTTGAGTTCATGGTACCTGTGACGGAATAAATCATGGAAATCATGGAACAAATCAATGACCTTTAAAACCTCTTTTCCTGACCAATAGTCCCCAATGATAGCTTCCTTAGGTTCTATTTCTATCCCAATGTTAACCGTATTTGTTTTCAAGGGCTCATAGTAGGTGCCTTCTCTCTCATCAACACGATCTATGACATCACGTGTGTTGGTGCCATTTTTGAGCTTGCACCCTGTTGCCCTAAATTTTCAAATCTGTATCTACTCAAAAAATGTTTTATCCTTTGATTTGATGGTCTGTAATTCTTCCCCTCCAGTTGAAATGCTTTAAAAATGCTCACAAACTTGTTGTTTTTCCCTAATTTGAAAGAATAATCCAAGTTTTCCCTTTTCTGTGCCCTAGTTTTTCTAATTTTGTGGGCTATGTCATTTTTCCCTTTACCAGATCATGGAAAAATTGAAATTGATCAAATCATACTTGTGTGTAATTGAAAATCCAAATCCAAGGTCGGGAATGTTGTAAAAAATCATTGCTTCAGTTGATTCATAATCAGAAAAATCTACCACCCTTGGTGAAAAATTCTGGCATCCCTTGAATTTTTTACGTTTTGACGGTCAGATGGGCATCATTTGTCCATCAAATTCATCCTCAGAAGGTATTGGCAATGTGGCGGGTTTTCATTGGCCAAGGTGTGGCGGGAAATGTTTCTAACTTGTCATTTTTTGATTTTTTGGCAAAGTGGCAAATTTCATGCTCCACAGCTCCACCTTTTTCCAAAGTTTGCCTACATGGCATGTTCTTATTGGCCAAGGTGATGGCAGGTGGAATCAGATCTCCTTTGAAGTGATTTTTAAGGTTTTATTTTGCAAAATTTCCTAAGTTAAAATTGGGCCTGAATCCCCACAACCAACCAGAAGAGGACACATGTCCTAAAAGTTTCAAAATGGAGGAGTGGGATGGATTGGGGACTTAGAGTTTTAACTCTATTTTCCAAAAATTCCAAAAATTAGTTTTTCCTATGCTCCAATTAGAGGAGGACATGTGGCATCAATTTTGATCAGGTCGGCGGGCCGGCGGAGGCAAAAGGGAATTTTTTCCCTTTTGCAAAAAAAACTTAGAATCAAAATTTGAAGTGTTGGCCCACGATGAATCACAAGACCGACACATGGTAGAGGACAAGGTGGGTCCAGGGAGAAAGAGATAATTATTTCCCTTTTGGAAAAGAGGATCTAAAATCAAAATTTGCTGGCCACAACAAATCATAAGGATACACGTGGGAGGGAGAAATCAGAGGTGCTAGCCTGCAGGGCAAAGAAGTGAAAATTTTCCAATTTTCCAAAAAAGGTCAAAATTTACAGAATTGAAGTGTGATCCCAATGGGACCCACCATGTGCCACATGTCAGCTCCAAAATTCAAAGGTGGAGGGGCAGGGGAAAAAGTCAAATTTTTCCATTTTTACAAAAAGGTTAAAAAGTCAAAAAATGAGCCTGAATTTGTCTCCAATCATTTTTTGCCACATGTCTGGCCTTATCCAAAAAATTAAAAAGGTAACTCAAGCTTATTTCTAAGTCTGCATCTTCCACGTGGAGGGCCAGGATTAAAAGATGGATAAGATCGATAGTTGTTGTGCATCCATTTGTTTTGACCGCCATGGGAGCTCCAGAAAGCCTGGAATCATGATTTTTCCATCAAAATTCATCAAATTTATAGTGATTTTGTGTCATCTTGTCCATTCTAGGATCATTGGACATCACTTTCATGGACTCAATTTGCAGATTTGAGGTGTTTTTGTAATAAATTTTTACTTAGCCCGAGCAAAACACGTGGAATGTCAAAATTGAAAGTTGCAGAGGTAATTTTAAAAGGTAAAGAAGGTGAAATGATGAGAGGAAAGGAATGTTTCATGCCTCAATGATGAAAAACATGCCTCCAGGATGGATAATGATCCAAATATTTGTAATGATTTAATCATTTTGGAAACACCTGGCAACTCTGTGACTGTTTTTCTGTTTGATGTCATTTTCATTGAATCGTGAAGAATTGTTGTAACAAAATTGATCCCATGGCATATTATTTTCTTGGGAAAGAAGGATCCAATATGGCAAGAGGTATATAATGCATTTTTGAGACACGCATGTAAAAGGGGGGAAAAGTTGAAAAATCATGAGCAAAATTCTGAGAGAAAGCTCATTTTTCTGAAAAAAAAACCCACCAAAGAACCAGAATAATTTCTTCTGTGTTGGATCTTCATGTATGTGAGTTGGTTACAAGTGTATAGCCATCACACAACTCTGATATTGTTCATGAAACTCTCCCCTGCTGATGAATCTAACAAGATTTTGAGTTAATCTATGTTTTTTTCTGGGCAATATGATGTCTGTTATCATTTTTAAATGCTTTGCAAATAGTTTTCATTGTTCTTGTTGCAATCTTACATTGAAAGTATTTAGAAATCACACAGAATCTCCATTTCTTGTTGATAGTTTAGTGGCATTTGCAATCTCATGTTCATAAGAGCCTTCATTTGATAAAGAGATAAACAAATTTAAAATCACTTTACCTTCCTTGACTACAGAGATTGCTTGTAAGCCTTTGGGGGTACCTTAGGCGTGGTTTGATCAAGGATTTTTGTGTTTAATTGAGTTCTTTACTTCAATATTTTGTGGTGAATTCTCAAAGATTGTGTGAAGAGTGCAACCTGGGCTTCCATTTATGCCTCTTCTGGTTGAAAGAATATCCTGATTATTTGAAGCATTTTATCTGATAGTTGTTCAAGTATTGTAGAGGTTGTCAAAGATCTGCTATATCCCAGTTTGTCTTGTCAACACCCCACCAAAAAATTCATTCAAACAAACTAATCCTACCCCATACTACCCCTGCATTGCATTGTGTGTCAACAAAAGGATCTAACCCATCTACAAAAATGCACAAGGCAAATCAGGATTATACAATGTCTTCAGTAACCCTTGCCTTGCATTGAAAATATCTCCATGATCTAGGAGTGACAACTTGTGAAATTCAGATTTAGAGTGTTGATCATATTTTCCCAAGGCCTTTTCATACTATTTGCATAAATTGAGGGATATCTTCATCTCCTTCACCATTTGGGGGTTACAATATAGGTTCTCTTACCTTGGTTGAAAAGGCACAACCTAAAATAGTGAGGGTCAGATCAAATCCTTTCAAAGTGTTATCCATCTCTCCACAAATCTGAGTTCCAGTTAGATCACCTCCCTGGCCTACAAAATGACACATATCATGATCTATCTGACTTTAAGCTTCATGCCATATCTCTGATGCTGCTCAGACTGAAAAGGAGAATAAATTTGGGTACCAACACCTTTTGGGCCGTTGTCGGGGACTTCTTGGAATTTCTTGGTGTTTTTGGAGTGTTTGAAGAGTTTGAGCATTTGTGTATTGAAAGTATTTGGGTTTGATGTTTTCTTAGTTCAAGCTGCTACATTGTTAAAATATCATTCTATGCTTCAGATCTGCAAGTTTTAAACAAGGGTTTCAAGTTTTGTCTACCCTTTTTCCATTTCCTAGCAGTTTCATATACTTTTGGTGCATTTGTGATTGATTGATTTAAGAAGAAGAAGGTCTGATTTATAAGGCTTTGGCAAAGTTTTTAGTGCTAGCAAACATTTGAACAAATTATTTTAGTGCATTCTTGCACAACTAAGGTGAAATTCCTTAGTGGCAACTCCATGCTGATTTGATCTTGAAAATACCAGTTGTCTTACCTTTCTGTCATTTATTTTTGTGCTGCTAATCTCTACAAAACTAGAAGGAAGAATATCTCTCTTCCTTAAAGACTCTACTAAGAAATTGTTTTCAGATTCAAGGAACTCAGAGTTGGAAAGTTGTTAAAGGTCAGACATCAGGAAAAGATATATCCATTGGTGAGAGAGATCATCCTTTGGTAGAAGATTATCATTCTTCTTCAAGTGATTCTGATTCAAGAAATACTCTCATAAACTTGTTTGCCTCAGTTAGTGAAGGTCCTTCTACTTTACCTAGTAAGTTCCTTCTCCAATCTATACCTCTGTGTTTTAATCCAATAAAAATCATCCAAGAAAGTCAACACTTAGAGAATACCAATCTTGTGAATCACATTCTTGAGTCGCAAAGACCTTGCACTCCTCATCAGCTTGTTTCACCTCCAAGATCACCTCCACCAAATAATATGGCTCAACCTAGAACTCCATTTGTTGTTAACACCTTTGGTCTTATAAATTTTAGAGGAATGGATGGTTACCAAAATACAGTCCCAAAAGATGTCAGAAATAGGTTGCCAAAATTTCAGGGTAACAATGTTGTTACTGGTGATCAGCATCTCAAACTTTTTGTTAAAATGAAGGAATATTTTGAGATAGAGTTTGAGGATGTGTATGTCAAATTGTTTATTCATACACTAGAGGATGCTAGGGATTGGTACAAGGATCTACCTGATAATTCTATTGACTCATGGACTGAAATGAAGAATGAATTTAGGTTACAATATGGTGATAGGACTGATCCTAGGTTTCTCTTGTCTAAATTTGAGAATATCAAGAAGAACCCTAATGAATTAGTCAATGACTTCAATACAAGATTTAACAAAAATTGAGAAGGCTGCCAGTTAATTTGAGGCCTTGTGATGAATCTTGTCTAATCAAATATGCAGATGCATTTGATAAGAAGGCAGCCTATTACCTAAGAGACAAGAACCCTACCAATCTAAGACAAGCTTTCACCATGGCACTTCAAATTGAGAACAATATAAAAGCAATTGGGAAACCTCTCAAGAGAGATGGTGTAAAATTGATAAACCCTGAAAAACCTCAAGCTAGCAAAGGTGCTGATTTAGAAGAGGTTGTGAAAATTTTGGCGAGGGGCTGTCAAAGAAATCTCATACAAGTTGGCAAGAGATGAGAAGGGAATTGGACAGACTTCACAAGGTCAGCCTGAAGGGAACATAGCACAAGATAGACCAAGCCAAGTCACAGATAGCTAATGAGCACCAGGTTTGATGAAAAAGGTAAAGTGGGCAATTGAGAATAACTGAAAATAGACATCCTCAAGCAAATGAAGGAAGAGTGTTTCTTGATCCCTTGGAACTGCTAGGGTTGTTGTTGTTGAAGAGGCCTGATATTAAATTGGTGTGATATGTCTTCTACCCCATCGTCCATGTGAAGTGGACCAACAAGAAGGTGAATAACTAGTAATGATGATGGTACTGATGATGATATTTGCATGATGGGAGTTCTTCAAGCTCACAAGGAGGAGTCAAACATCTACTGAAGTAATAAGTGCTAGGAAACTACAAATTTTTAGGATTGCATCAAATGGGTACAAATATTTCTTCCCCCTCATGCTCTTGAAATTAATGTAGTGCAAGATTTTGAAATTCCTAACAATGACTTTGAATACTTAAGAGATTTGATGATTAAGAAGTACGATGGTGGTATCCCTTCAAAGGAAGATAGAAAATTGTTGATGAATGCTATTGTAGCTCAAGAGAAATACTATAACACTAGAAGAAAAGTTGTTAAGTATGAGTTGGGCTTCAAGGCCAAACCTAAGTACAGCCTTGCTCACAAGCATTCCAAAAGAAGCTCCTAGGAGAGAAGCACCTGTCAGAAGTTCCAAGTTGTCTCAAACAAAAATTACAGTCCTCCTCATGCCCAAGCTGCCAAGAATCCACTGCCATCTAATGAATCTTCTTGTCTCCCTTCCAATGTTGTTTTGCCAAAGAGTTTCCCCTATGAGATAGCCCAAGTATTGATCCAAATTAAAGTGAGTGTTCCAATCATTGATTTGCTTAGAATTCTATGAGCATGTCAGAAGAAAGCATTTGAGTACTTGGGATTGAAAGAAGAGAAGGTTACTCCAGGTAGAAATGTACAAATTGTTGAAACGATCCACCTCTAAAAATCATTGCAGACCTAAGGAACACCACCAGCAGTAGAGGATCTTGGAGAGAACTCTGAGGTAATATTTGGGACACAACCTTGATTGATTCCCAATTCAATGTTGATCCATTCTTCACAACTTTGATGGGTAAAGGATGAGCTACTTCACAATTGTATGTTTGATTCCGATGCATCATGTAATGTCAAGCCTCTAGAATTCATGAATGAGTTGGACATCAAAGTGAAAGCAGCCTATGGAAAGTGTATTTCCATGGACTCAAGAGAAGTGTCGGTTTTTGTTTGTGTGAAAGGTTTGGTAGTACAACTTGCAACTTATCTAGAGGAAGAATTTAAAATTGGATGTTGTAATTGTTGATTACCCTGCCAAATGGGGTATGCTTTTGTCAAGAAAATGGGTTGTAAGTGTTGGTGGCAGCATTCAGATGGACATGTATTTTTCCACCATTTTAATTGAGGGAAGCCTTGTTAAACTTTATGGTGAGAAGAAGATGTTACACCTAATTGATGGATCCCAAACAATGCTTCCTATGAAGTGTTGTTTGTTGATGTAGATGCTGAGAATTTCATTGGTTTTGCTAATGGAAAAGAAAAAAAGATGGATGAATCAAAGTGCCTTGAGGTGGTAGGTTTTCCATGGACATTGCTATTTGATGGAGCTTGCTCCAAATTTGGAAATGGTGCTGGTATAGTTCTGCTTTCTCCTAGTTTGAAAGAGTTTCTTTTTCCTTCAAACTTAATTTTGAATGCACTAACAACGTTGCTGAGTATGTGGCATTATTGTTGGGGTTAAGAATTACATGAAACTATGGAATGAAAGATCCATTGTTGCAAAAGGAGACTCAGAGCTAGTTGTCAAACAAATAAGAAATACTGTATGCTACAAAAAATCAGCGTATGAAATAGTACAAACATGCAGTTTGGGATCTAATTGAAATGTTTGATTCCTTTAACATTGTGTATCATGATAGAGGTCTCAATTCTGACTGATGACAATTTGGTAGTGCTGGGTTCTAGATTTGGAAATTACACCATTTCACCTTATTGTGAATACAACATTGAAGTGCTAACCAGGCCAGTTGTCCCTGATAATGTGAAACATTGGCAAGTTTTTAATGATGATACTCAAGTGCTAAGGTTCTTACAAAACCAAGGTGAGTTTAAAAATTAGAATATTGATTGGGAGCCAATGGTATGCATGAATGAAGGAATTTTAGAAACTTTTTTTGAGAAAGACATCATCCAATTAAAAACAAACACCATTCCTAGAGGTCTTGTTGCACTTGAGTCAAATTTTAACAATGCTGATTGCATCATAAATAGAAACATGTCTCCTCAAGGGATGTGGAAGAGCATAACTTGGGCACTAATGGTAAACCAAGGAATATTTGGTTGGGCAGCAACTTAAGTAAAGAGGAAAAACAGTCATATGCCCAACTCTTGAAAAAATATCAAGACTACCTTGTTTGGTCCTATTCCAAGCTAAAATAATATAGAGAAGACTTGTTTCAACATGAGATCCCTCTTGAGGCCAAGACTAAGCCATTCAAAAAGAAGCAAAGGCCAATTAATCCACTTCTCTCCATGAAAATACAAGAGGAGTTAAAGAAGTTGAAAGACTCTGGAAAGGTATTATTCAAGGAACCCAGTAGATATTCATCTTGGGTTGCAAACCTTAATGCTAGTCAGCACAAAGACTAGATCCACGGAGACATAAGCTTTTTGTAGAAGATTTTAGTCAATCTTAAACAAAGCATTCATGAAGGACAAAAATCCCTGCCAAATATGGAAAATATGTTGCAGCTAGTGAAGGGTCATTGAGTTGATTTCTACACTAGATGGTTTCTCCAAAATATACAATCAAGTGGTTGTCAAAGAGTCAGAAAGACTTCCAAGACAACATTCAGCACTCCTTAGGGAACATAGTTTTTGTTAGAATGCTACCTTTGGTTTATGAAAGATGGTCCACTCCTCATCAGCTGGATGTTTGACCTCCAAGATCACCTCCAACAAACAATGATGGCTCATCCTAGATTTTATTGTTACCAAGATGATGGCACTGTGTTTTAGAGGAAGAGATGGTGACCCAAATGCTCTCCCAGCAAGATGGAGAAGATGTTGATCAAGATCTAGGGTATGGCAATTTATTACTTGAATCATCAAAGAACTTTTTGCATGCAAATGATGGCCAAGATACTGAGACATATTGAGGTGTGTATGTCAAATGGTGTTATTCATAGACTAGAAGAAGAGAGTGGATTGAAACAAGGCAATACCTGATCCCAAGAACCATTGAAATTCATGGACGTGTCAATGAAAAATGCATTTAGGAACATTGACAATATGGTGAAAAGAATGATCCCAGATTTAATTTTCTAAAAGTTTTGAGAATATTAAGAACCCCAAGCCTCAATCCGTTAATCTATTCCATGATTCAACTCAAGGTTTAACAAAAATTTGAGAATTCCCCTTAGTTAATTTGAGGCCTTGTGAAAAATCTTATCTAATGGCAAATATGTAGATGCATTTGGCCTTAAGAAGGTACTATTCAACCCCCTAAGAAACAAGAACCAAATTAAATCTAAGACATGAATTGAATACATAGAACATCAAATTGAGAACAATACCAAAGGATTTGGGAAACCTCTGAAGATAGATGGTGTGAAATTGATAAACCCTGAAAAACCTCAAGCTAGCAAAGTGCTGATTTATACACAGGTTGTGAAAACTTTGGCTGGGGATTCAAAGAAATCTCATACAAGTTGGCAAGTCTTAAAAAACAATTCAGGTAGAATTCCAAGGTACCTAGGCAGCAAGCACAAGATAGATTTAGCAATCACCATAGGAATGAGTAGAGGTTTGATGACAAAGGTAAAGGGCTTGTTGGATCTACAAATAGATATCCTCAAGCATGTGAAGGAAGAGTGTTTGACATGATCCCTTAACTAATTAGGGTTCAAAGTTGTTGTTGAAGAGTTGTTGATATTGATTGGTGTCATAGGTTTCTTCTACCCCATCCTCCATGTGAAGTGGACCAGCAAGAAGGTGAAGATAATAATGATGATGGTACTGATGATGATATTTGCATGATGGGGTGTTGTTCAAGCTCACAAGGAGGAGCAACATCTACTGAAGTAATAAGTGCTAGGACAACTACAACTTTTTGGGATTACATCAAATGGGTACAAGTTTTTCTTCCCCCTCATACTCTTGAAGTTGATGTAGTGCAAGCTTTTGAAATTCCTGCCGTCAATGACTTTGAATACTTAAATATCTTGATGATTAAGAAGTACTGATGGTGGTATCCCTTCGGAGGAATATAGATAATTGTTGATGAATGTTGCCCATAGCTCAAGAGAAAGACTTATAATACTAGAAGAAAAGTTGTTAAGGCGGTTGGGCATCAAGCCAAACCTAAAACACCCTTACTGACAAGCATTCCAAAAGAAGCTCCTAGGAGAGAAGCACCTATCAGAAGATTCTACATCCCAAACAAAAATTATAGTCCTCCTCATGCCCAAGCTGCCAAGACTCCACTACCATCTAATGAATCTTATTGTCTCCCTTCCAATGTAGTTTTATCAAAGAGTTTCCCCTATGACATAGCCCAAGTATTGAGCCAAATTAAACTTAGTGTTCCAATCATTGAGTTGCTTAGAATTCATGAGCATAAGAAGAGAGCATTTGAGTACTTGGGATTGAAAGAAGAGAAGGTTACTCTAGGAAGAAATGTAAATGTTGTTGAAACTCCACCGCAGATCATTGTTGACCTTGAAACACCACTAGTAGTAGAAGATCTTGGAGAGACACCTAAGGTATATTTTGGGACATCTTTGGTTGATTCCCAATTGAATGTTGATCCATTCTTCACAACTTTGATCATAAAGGATAAGCTACTTCACAATTGTATGTATGATTAGGTGCATCATGTAATGCCATGCCTTCTAGAAGTCATGAATGAGTTGGACATCAAAGTGACATCAGCCTATGGAAAGTGTACTGCCATGGACTCAAAAGGAAGTTTCATTTGTTGGTTGTGTGAAAGGTTTGGTAGTGTACTTGCATCTTATCCAGGGAGGAATTTAAAATTGGATGTTGTGATTGTTGATTGCCCTGCCAAATGGGGTATGATTTTGTCAAGAAATTGGGCTACAAGTGTTGGAGGGAATGTCCAAATGGATATGTCTTTTGCCACCATTCCCATTGAGGGCAGCCTAATCAAGCTCTATGGAGAAAAGAAAATGTTGCATCGAATTGAGGACCCAAACAATGCTTCCTATGAAATGTTGTTTGCTGATGTAGATGCTGATAATTTCATTGGTTTTGCTGATGGAAAAGAAAACAAGATGGAAAAATCAAAGTTCCTTGAGGTTGTAGGTTCTCCTTGGACACCTTCTATTTGATGGAGCTTGCTCCAAATTTGGAAATGGTGTTGGTATAGTCTACTTTCTCCTAGTTTGGAAGTGTTTTCTTTTTATTTCAAACTTAATTTTGAATGCACTAATAACATTTTTGAGTATGAGGCATCGTTGTTAGGGTTAAGAATCACACGGAAATATGGAGTACTAAAGGAATTCTTGCAAAAGGAGCCCTCAAAGCTGGTTGTCAAACAAATAAGAAAATTGTATGCTACAAAAAATCAGTGTATAAAACAGTACAAGCATGCAGTTTGGGATTCAATTGAAATGTTTGATTATTTTAACATTTTGTATCATGAAAGAGGTCTCAATGCCACTGCTAACAAGTTGGCATTGTTGGGTTCTAGATTTGGAAATTACACCTTTTCACCTTATTGTGAATACAACATTGAAGTGCTAACTAGGCCAGTTGTCCTTGATAATCTTAAACATTGACAAGTTTTTAATGATGATGCTCAAGTGCAAGGTTCTTGCAAAACCAAGGTGAGTTTTCAAGATTCAGAATATTTATTGGGAGCCAATGGTATGCATGACTGAAGGAAGAGAAACTTTGTTTGGTAAAGACATCTATCCAATTGAAAACAAACACCATTCCTAGAGGTCTTCTTCTGCTCTTGAGTCAAATTTTAACAATGTTGATTGCATCATCAATAGAAACATGTTCTACCTCAAGGGATGTGGAAGAGCATAACTTGGGCACTAATGTTAAACCAAGGAAGATTTGGTTGGGCAACAATTTAAGTAAAGAGGAAAAACAATCCTATGCCCAACTCTTAAAAAAATATCAAGACTACCTTGCTTGGTCCTATTCCAAGCTAAAAGCATATAGAGAAGACTTGTTTCAACATGATATCCCTCTTGAGGCTAAGAATTGTAACGCCATTCAGATAGAGGCAAAGGCCAATTAATCTACTTCTCTCCATGAAAATGCAAGAGTGAGTTAAAGAAATTGAGAGATGGAGGTATTATTTAGCCCACTAGATAATCATCCTAGGTTGCAAACCTTGTGCCAGTCAGAAAGAAGAACGGAGACATCAGAATTTGTGTGGATTTTAGAAATATAAAAAAACATCCATGAAGGACAACTATCCCTTGCCAAATATGGAAAATATGTTACAAATTGTGACAAGGTCTGAGTTGCTTTCTACATTGGATGGTTTCTCCGGATACAATAAAGTGGTAGTCAAAGAATCAAAAAGACTTAAGACAACATTCACTACTCCTTGGGGAACATATGTTTTTGTTAGGATGCCATTTGGTTTGATGAATGTTGGTGCCACTTTTCAAAGAGCAATGGATGTTTCTTTTGTCTGGTTACATGAATGACTTTATTAGCAAGAGATTGACTAGCTTTGTCAAGGTAGAGAGGTGATCATTTGCAACACTTGGAGAAGATGATGATCAGATTTAGGGAGTATGGAATTTCTCTTAATCCAAAGAAGTTTCATTTTTGTGTGCAATGGCCATGTTTCTAGGACATATTATGTCTAAATATGGTGTTATAATAGACCCTGAGAGAGTGGCAAGCAATCCACAAAGTACCTATCCCAAGAACCAAGAAAGGCATCCAATCTTTCTTTGGTCAAATTAATTTTATTAGAAGGTTTGTTTCCAACTTTGCTGAGTTGACTCTTCCAATTACATGCATGCTAAAGAAGGACCAAGTTATCAAATGGGAGGAGGCTGCCATTCAATATTTTGAAGGAATTAAGGATGCACTTAAACATGCACCTGTTTTAGCAGCCCCAAACTATAAGAGGCCTTTCCAAATGTTTTCCTTTGCCTCTGAGTATACCATTGATTTTGTTTTACTGCAAAAGGATGAATATGGGGCTGAGAGGCCTATTGCCTTCTTTAGTAAGGCTTTACAAGTAGCTGAGTTGAAGTATACAATCATGGAGAAATAAGTATTTACCTTGGTAAAAGAAACAAAAGTTTTCAGGCCTTATATATTAAGTTCAAAAGTTGTTGCTTATGTTCCCCACACCATGGTAAAAACATCTTATCAGAGATGGAGATCTCAAGAAAAATATGTAGGTGGATGAACAAGCTGCAAGAGTATGATATGGACATCCAAACCACAAAGTTTTTACGTGGTTTGGGCCTTACTAAGCTCATGGACTGAGAGCAACTTGTAGAATGTGGAAGTGAATCAGCTAGAGGAAGAAAGGGTAGATGTGCTTGCAAAGTTGGTAAGTTCTGAGTGGTACAAAGATGTGATCTTCTACCTCAGACACATGTGCTGCCCTAGTCACTTAAATAAAAATCAGAAAAGAGCCCTCAAGATGGCTTCTCAAAAATATATCATCATAGACCTTGGGCTGGCTTGGAAGAACCCTGAAGGTGTCCTCTTGAAATGCATAACTGAAGATGAAGCTCCCAAGATAGTTACTGATTTCCATGGGGGATTTTTTGGAGGAAACTTTTCTAGAAGAGTAAAAACACAAGATTTTGAGAGCTGGTTATTGGTGGCCTACTCTCTTCAAAGATGCAACCCAGCTGGTTAGAAAATGTGATAGTTGCCAACGTTTCTCTGGAAGACTGAAAGCTTTAGGCTCCCTTCCTTTGCAACCTGTATCAATTGAAGCTCCTTTCAAGCAATGGGGGATGGACTTCATTGGTGAGATTTCAGATCCTTCTAGTGCTGGCCATAAGTGGATCCTTGTAGCCACTGATTATTTTACAAAGTGGGTAGAGGCAATCCCCACCAAGAAAGCAACACACCAAATAGTTATGGACTTCTTGTTGAATCAAATCATATGCAGATTTGGAGTCCCAGTCAAGATTGTAGCTGATAATGCCATGTGCTTTAGAGCCAAACCTTTAATGGCAATGTGCAATGAATATGGAATCAATCTGACTTATTCTTCAAACTATAACCCCTAAGGGAATGGACAAGATGAGTCCAGCAATAAGAATTTGTTGAAGATCATTAGAAGAACCTTAGAGCAAAACAAGAAGAAATGGGGTGAACAATTGAAATTTGTAGTTTGGGCTGATAGGATAACTCCTAAAAGAGATACTGGTAAAAGCCCATTTGAATTGGTGTATGGAACTCAGGATTTACTGCCCTTGCACCTACAATTATCTTCATTTCAATTTGCCCAACAGTTGGAAGATCAAGAGCTTGGCCCATATGAATCAAGGATCAATCAGATTATTGAGCTTGATGAGGAGAGAAGAGCATCCCATCAAAGGCATGTCAGATTTAGGGAAAAATTGAAGAGATTGTTCGACAAGAAGGTCACTCCTAGAACCTTCAATGTTGGAGATCTAGTTTTGTTGTGGGATAGTAGGCATGTAGACAAGGAAAAACATGAAAATTTGATGCATTATGGATTGGCCCTTATGCCATTGATATCAGAATTAGTGAACATACCTTCTTTCTCAAGGACTTAGATGGGAAATTATTGGAGCTTCCTGTTAATGGCAGACATTTGAAGCATTTCTTGGATTAATCCCCAAATCTGAGGTATGCACCAATTGTACAGTTGTATAGTCTTTGTTTTCTACTTTTTTTTGCTGTTTTGTTGGTGTGTGGTTTGCCCTTGTTCTTGGAAGCCATTCTGGTTGGTTTCTCAGCTCATTTTTGAAGGATGGTTCTATTTTTTTTATTGCCTTGCGTATTGAATCCTTTGCCCAATGGATATTTTTGCACTTGGTCTATGTTTTGTCCTTGTGGCACTCACTGGGAGTTCCCATCCCCAAGCAAGAGCCGATGTTGGTGCCATTTTTGAGCTTGCACCATGTTTCCCTAAATTTTCAAATCTATATCTGCTCAAAAAATGTTTTATCCTTTGATTTGATGGTCTGTAATTCTTCCCCTCCAGTTGAAATGCTTTAAAAATGCTCACAAACTTGTTGTTTTGCCCTAATTTGAAAGAATAATCCAAGTTTACCCTTTTCTGTGCCCTAGTTTTTCCAATTTTGTGGGCTATGTCATTTTTCCCTTTGCCAGATCATGGAAAAATCAAAATTGATCAAATCATACTTGTGTGTAATTGAAAATCCAAATCCCAAGGTCAGGAAAATGTTAAGAAATCATGCTTCAGTTGATTCAGAATAAAAAATCTGCCATCCTTGGTGAAAACATTGAATTCTAGGGCATCCCTGTAATTTTTTACGTTTTGATGGTCAAACGATAGCATCATTTTCCCGTCAAATTCATCCTTAGAAGGTATTGGCAATGTGGCAGGTTTTCATTGGCCGAGGTGTAGCGGAAAATGTTTCTAACTTGTCATTTTTTTATTTTTTGGCAAAGTGACAAATTTGGATCCATGGCTCCACCTTTTTTAAGTTGCCTACGTGTCATGTTCTTATTGGCCGAGGAGAGGTGGGGGAGTCGGATCTCCTTTGAAAATTTTTGTTTTATTTTGTAAAATTTCCTAAGTCAAAATTTTTCCTAAATCCCCACAGCCAACTAGAAGAGGACACGTGTCCTAAAAGTTTCAAAAAGGGAAGAGCGGACCTGATGGGGGACTTAGAGTTTTAACTCTATTTTCCATAAAGTTTCAAAGATTAGTTTTTCCGCCCACTCCAATCAGAGGAGGACACGTGGCATCAATTTTAGAGTGGGTCGGCGTGCCAGCGGAGGAAAAAGGGAATTGTTTTCCTTTTGCGAAAAGAAGGGTAAAATTAAAAGTTTGGATTGCATGGCCCCATGGCCAATCATAGGTGGACACGTGTCCAACAGGGTCAGAGGAAAGTGCGGGCCATGGAAGGAAAAGGGGATTTTTTCCCTTTTCAAAAAAGTCTTAAAATAAAAATTTGAAGCACTGGCCCGCTAGCGAATCATCGAGTGACACATGGCAGAGGAAAAGGTGGGTTGGCGAGCCGATGAAGGCAGGAGGGAATTTTTTACCTTTTTGCAAAAAAGACTCAGAATGAAAATTTGGAGCGCTGGCCCACAACGAATCACAAGGAGACACGTGGCGAGGGAGAAATCGGAGGTGAGGGCCTGCGGGGCAAAAAGTGAAAATTTTCCAATTTTCCAAAAAAGGTCAAAATGCATAGAATTGAAGCATGATCCCAATGGGACCCACCATGTGCCACGTGTTAGCTCCAAAATTCAAAGGCAGAAGGGGCAGGAGAAAAAAATTCAAATTTTTCCATTTTTTCCAAAAAGGTTGAAAAGTCAAAAAATGAGCCTGAATTTGTTTCCAATAATTTTTTGCCACATGTCCGGCCTTATCCAAAAAAATTAAAAAGGTAACTCAAGCTTATTTCTAAGTCCGCATCTTCCATGTGGAGGGCTAGGATTAAAAGATGGATAAGATCGACAGTTGTTGTGCATCCATTTGTTTTGACCGCCATGGGAGCTCGAGGAAGCTTGGAATCATGATTTTTACATCAAAATTCATCAAACTTATAGTGATTTTGTGTCGTCTTGGCCTTCTAGGATCATTGGATCACTTTCATGACTTAATTTTTTGATTTGAGGTGTTTTTGTAATAAATTTTTACCCCCAACCTGAGAAAACACGTGGAATGTCAAATAAAAAGTTACAGAGGTAATTTGAAAAGGTAAAAAGGTGAAATGATGAGTAAAAGGTGTTTGCATGCCTCAATGATGAAAAAAATGTGCTCCAGGATGGATAATGATCAAATATTTGTAATGATTTAATCTTTTTTGGAAACACATGGCAACCTGCAATGTTTTTTGTTTGATGTCATTTTCATTGAATCATGAAGAATTGTTGTAACAAAATTGATCCCTTCGCATATTATTTTCTTGGGAAAGAAGGATCAAATGTGGCAAGATATATATAATGCATGTTTTGAGACACACATGAAGGGGGAAAAGTTGAAAAATCATGAGCAAATTCTGAGAGAAAGCTCATTTTTTTGAAAAAAAACCCACCAAAGAACCAGAATAATTTCTTCTGTGTTGGATCTTCATGTATGTGAGTTGGTTACAAGTGTATAGCCATCACACAACTCTGAGATTGTTCATGAAACTCTCCCCTACTGATGAATCTAACAAGATTTTGAGTTAATCTATGTTTTTCTGGGCAATATGTTGTCTGTTATCATTTTTAAATTCTTGCAAATAGTTTTCATTGTTCTTGTTGCAATCTTGCATTGAAAGTATTTAGAAATCACATAGAATCTCCATTTCTTGTTGATAGTTTAGTGGCATTTGCAATCTCATGTTCAGAAGAGCCTTCATCTGATAAAGAGATAAACAAATTTAAAATCACTTTACCTTCCTTGACTGCAGATATTGCTTATAAGCCTTTAGGGGTACCTTAGGTGTGGTTTGATCATGGATTTTTGTGTTTAATTGAGTTCTTTACTTCAAGCTTTTTTGGTGAATTCTCAAAGATTGTGTGAAGAGTGCAATTTTCACTTCCATTTATGCCTCTTCTGGTTGAAAGAATATCCTGATTATTTGAAGCATTTTATCTGATAGTTGTTCAAGTATTGTAGAGGTTATCAAAGATATGATATATCCCAGTTTGTCTTGTCAACACCCCACCAAAAAATTCATTCAAACAAACTAATCCTACCCATACTACCCCTGCATTGCATTGTGTGTCAACAAAAGAATACAATCCATTTACAAAAATGCACAAAGCAAATCAGGATTATACAATGTCTTCAGTAACCCTTGCCTTGCATTGAAAATATCTCCATTATCTTGGAGTGACAACTTGTGAAAGTCAGATTTGGAGTGTTGATCATATTTTCCCAAGGCCTTTTCATACTATTTGCATAAATTGAGGGATATCTTCATCTCCTTCACCATTTGGGGGTTACAATATAGGTTCTCTTACCTTGGTTGAAAAGGCACAACCTAAAATAGTGAGGGTCAGATCAAATCCTTTCAAAGTGCTATCCATCTCTCCACAAATCTGAGTGTCAGTTAGATCACCTCCCCAGCTACAAAACGACACACATCATGATCTATCTGAATTCAAGCTTCATGCCATATCTCTGATGTTGCCCAAATTGAAAAGGATAAGAAATTTGGGTACTAACAATGCGTACCTTCAAAATGGTTAACATTAAAAGTTTCCATCTCTTCACCATCTACTACATAGACCATTTTTCCTTTTCCTTTTTCTATGCATGCGTGCTCAAGGTGTACTTCCTCTGATTCTTCTTCATTGAGGCTCATTTCCAAATAAGGCTCACCCAACAATTCTAGTAACCTATCTTCTACCATAGCACTATCTCCCATCGTAAGGCATTTGATTACTTGCAACGCCTTATCCAATGATGGCTTGATACTTCTATATTCAAAATATTTAATGAGATCAGCCACCAACTCCTGCTAATTACTTATTTGATGACACATCTCTGAATGAATTTACCATGCATGCGCATAACCTTGTAAGGTGGAATACAACTTATGCACCCATAACAAAGGTGGTAACGCTTATGTGGTTCCCATCCAGGCCTTCTCACATGATTGGATATGAAGTGAGGTGATATTTTTACAATGGTAATCTTGTATGATATTGGGCGCATTGCTCCTAGAGAATCTTACAGAAAATTTGATTCTTACCTCACACCATTCTAGAAGGCTCTCCTAATGTATAGCCCACCAATGCCTTGTAGTTCTGAACAGGTTATAACTGAGCATTCCCCTTATCTCATCCTCATTCTTCTGCTGAGCCTCTATTTCTCACAAGAAAATTTTAGGATATTATCCTCCAGAGTAACTTGGAAACTTATTTCCTCCTAGGTGTTTGACTGAACGTTCCTTTATTACCCTTGGTATAGATCCTCTCAACTATCACCCAATCAACTCATTAGTCCCATGCACCCAATTGGCACATTCCATGATAGTGGTATCACTTACAGACTAAGCATATTCAAACTGGATGACTCCCCTCATGGCATGAATTATCTCAGGATCTCTGATGGAGTGCACATAGATTCTATCAAGGACCTCCTCTCCTAAGGGATCTATATAGGGCACTAACTTCCCATATGTTAAAGGGATAATCACCATTTTTTATTTGTTCTCAAATCTGATATACCCCTTATTAAACCACACCTTGGCATTGTTCTTATAACACTAAGGGCACCCAAGTAATGCTAGGAAATTATCCACCTCGGTGAGCACCAAGACTTAAAATTCCCTAGTGAACTTAGCCCCTTGAATAGTGATAACCACATCCTTTAAGACTCCATTGGGCATTTCCTTTGTTTTATTTTCCATATATAACACATTTAAATATGGTTGTAGTGCAAGTCATCCCATTTGATGTCAGACATCCAAGGTAAGAACATTGACCTCTGCTTCTGTGTCAATGAGGATATTACTCAAAAGCCATCCATAAAAAACTACATTCAATGTAATTTCCTTATCATATTCAAGGATGTGAGGAGGAAGGTTTGCATGTAGAACCTTCCTTACGCACTGTTCTCTGACACATGGTACCTTCTCCCTTAGCCATTCTTCTAGCAAAGGAATAATATTCTCTTTTCTTAACATCCTACATACTTCCTTGACCTCATCCACATCATCCTTTAGAGCCTCAACATTCTTCCATTTCTCTAACTGCTTTGATGGCTCGTTTAGACATTATATCTCCCCTTTCAAAATCTGAATCAAATCCATAGTCTCTTTATACACCTCCTTTTAATGAGCAGGGTATGGATATTTTCCATGTACCACTTTCTCTCTTAAAACTAGTGTCCTTTGTCTTGGCATCTCCCTAGTGTGTGCAGCCTCTACTTGCATTGTCACTAGTACAGGTTCTAGTCCTGACTCACGCGCCACTCTTGACATCCAATGTGAATTGGCCTTCTTGATGTTTACCATCCCAACACCTTTGTATTTCTGGTGCTGCTAGTTTATATGCTCATAAATCTCTGGACACTCTTCATACTTATGTTTCTTTCCACACCACGAGTATTGTAACAAACCAGGACACTCACATTTGTAGTGTTATGTAGATCCATAGTTATAACAGGTTCCTAGCGGTAATTCACTTCGTCCTCCACCGCAATTAATGTGACCATAAAATCCTCCACAAAAAACCTATTCCACGTGCTCCTCCATTTGCACGCCCTTCATAGCGACGATCATCATCCTTGGGACTTCTTGTAAGACTAGTCTGATGCACACCAAGATCAATAGCATCGTGGATCTGATCAATTAGTTTGCAATCCTTGGTATCATGGGTCGTAGAGGTACAAATATTGCAATAACAAGAAACATTCTTGTGAATTATGCACTATAGTAGAGGACACCTACTTGCATCATGATCCATATGGAAAATTTCATAGTCTACCACCATAGCACAGACCAACTTCTGAGGTTAACTATTTGTTTCATGCCCTTCCACTTCACAGTCTACACACCAAATCCCACTAGGAACCTCATGCATTGATTTTGTAGATAACTTCTCCAATTGCTTAGCCATTACAGAAATTTGAGCCTACAAAAAAGGACTAACACCAGTATCAACACTCCCAACAACCTCAATGCGCAGGGCAACTTCCAATGCCTCGCGTAGGTATGTGAAAGTTTTTTGTGATAAAGCCCTTATAAATGGTGTTATCAATCATCCAAAAAACCATTGAGCATGATAAGAAGTTTGAATGTTATAGTATAGTTTTGATAAGAGAGTCTTGAAATGCGCATCATACTCCCACACACTGTCTACCATTCCTTATTGGATCTCCTTCAGAGTGTTGATGCTCTTATGTTCAAATTATGGGATATGGAATTATGTTAGGAAGGCATTATTTAATGCAGTATCTTCCACCACCATTTGATGGCATTCATAATTCTGGTATACAGTATACACATGCCCTTACAACATTGTTACAAAATGACTTACCTTCTTCTCTAGTGTAATGATCCCTTTTGCGTGCACCATAGTAATTCACACTTGTGCACATGATCTGTAACATCTTCAATACCCCTGTAGTGTGGTAAGTGCAGTGACATCTCGAAAAAAAACTTGTGGATGTGGCTAAGGCCCTTGTCCTTCTGATCCAGAGCCTTGGTTTCCTCTGGTGTTTCCTCCTCTACCAGATCCACTAGATCCATTAATTCCCGCTCCTCCTAACCCATCAAATCCTCCAAATCTGCTAGGTCCACTAGGTCCTCTAGCCTCTGTACCACTAGATCCACCTCCTGAAGCTAGAAAATTACCTGAATTGGTCGCACCTAGTGTTCCCAACATCCCATTGAACTGTGTGTCGATGGTTTGTGATATCGACCAACTACCAATTGTGTGTCCCGCGTCACTCCTAGAGGTGATACCCAAACCTTGCATGCTTACAACTTGTCTAAAATTTCCTCCGAATGTATAAACGGCTTGTGTAGGCATGGATGTTCCAAACAAGAAATTATATCTCCTGGGTGTAGATCAGTTACTCCCACCGATACCAACTAGGTTAACAATACTCATCCCTTGGTCTGGAAAACCAAGCATGAGGGGTTAGTCATCAGATGGGTATAGATGCACTCTAATGAATCTCCTTTCACCACGCGATGAAATCTCATTAGAAGATGAAGGGAATTCTCTCCCATGCTTTCCAAGATGGGGTAGCATAGACTGCTCATGTTCCACATCCTCTACGTGAACCTCAACTCCTTCCCATAACGTATGCCTCCATAGATCCATCACACTTGTATACTCTAGTCATCTCTCCTCTCTTTCCTTTTTAGTCGTAATGTCTTCCATCTTCCTCCACCCTATCTTCCTCACCCAATGCTCAAAGATGTTTAGCTAACCATGGGAAATGCCTCTAAGATTAAGGTAATGAAAAAGATCTTCATAGCCAAAGGAATACCACACAAAACTGATCCTCTGGCCTCTCGTAGAAACTCAAACTCAACAACTTCTGGGAGAGACTGCGTAGAAATGGCATATTCTAAAGTATAACTAGTCAACACTCCTTTCCACCAGTGATCAACAACACGCTTCCAAGTCAGATATGAATCCTAAAACCTCTGGTAAACATCTTAGGTCCATATGTGTGATCTATAGTAAAAGCTCAATTTGGATGCATATGCTGAAATCCATTCATATAGTTCTATTGGAAAATAGAAGAAGAATGTCTCATATAACTCATGGTACAGGTTCACTTCTACCCATCTATGCAGATTGAACTTAGGTCTAGTGCTAAATCTTTGATAAAATTCATCCTCCATGATCTTGAACCATGTTTTAACACTTTCCAAGGTTATAAGTTTTTTCATTACACATCACACGGAAAAATATGTATGCCATTTCTCACAACTTCAAAAATAGGTCCCAAAAATGAAACCAAGATGTAGTCATTTTTATACCTTTATAACCAACAGTCTAATCCCATGCATGTTGGCCTATCACCCAGTGGGCATGCATACATCATGCACATGAGATGTAGGCATGCACGTGCACTAAGCCCCTCCTTTATGCGAGTCTTGTGAGAATACATCATCTTATGATAGATGTTAAAGTGTAAAAGAATAGAAAAGAACTGGGCATCCATTCTAAGAACCTAGGATGAGTTAACATATCAATGCATCCATAAAACAAAAATAATAGACAATATATAGAAATGATTCATAACACAAAGTAAATGCATTAAAATTAAGCTCATGAACACATATATGCTTTAGGACAAAACCTTCTATTCATATTATCATGTTTAATAACCACATTACATCCCTTGAGGCCATAACAGACCTATGTAACAATGCATAACAAGGTCATGCATCAGAAACTATACTACATTATTCATATTAGAAGAATAAAAACAAATCCATCCCTCTAGATATGCCATCACTACTATAGTTTCTCTAATACCAGCTGATAGAATCCTTCATAGAATTTCTGCAAAGCTTCACCTCTTTTCCAACATGCTATTCTCCCTACATCTCTTCTCCAGTCTCTCTTCTTCTATCTGCACACCTCTATATATAGTTTGTCTTCCTTCACCTCCATGCCTCCTTTGATCTGAGCTCTCCAGTCTATGCAATGATGTTATTCTGGAACCTTCCATCGCATGCATGGAATCTTCCCTTTTTTGATCCTATAGTTGTCAGGATGGCACCTTATCAACTCCATATGCTAGATGGGTCACACTTTTCTTGTGTACTGCTTAGGACGCTGAATATGGCTAAGTCCCAAAACTGGTCTTGCCTTGTGCATGTTTCTTGTGTTATGCAAAATCATACTAGAACCCTTCCCTATGCACCTTCAACCAATGTGTCCTTCAAATAGTTCCCACATGCCCACTTTCCTTCTTGTACTTAGCCAATATTATGGGGCCCAACATGGCCCAAGTGCATTAAGTAAGGAATTAATTAATGCACTTTCTTAACTATAAGATCAATCATGTATGGACTTAATGTAAGATGTTTCATTAAAATACATACTTATGTGTGTAATTAAATTGTTAGGAAGAATATTTTACTTGCATGCCTACCTCACCTATAATTTCAACTTGAAACCTTTTAGGTAGGTGACCTTGATGAATCTTTAGAGGTTACTAGAAGTAATCTTAATGAAGTGATTAATGGGATGATAAAATTATAATCTATGGTATGTTTTTCTAGTTGAGGAAACTCTGTTGGATGTTGACACACATAAACTACAACATAGTACCTTCCTAATGATAGGAGTCATTACGAGGATATTATGATGCAGTTGACATGTCTCTACACCCCGCATAGTTTGTTCATCTTGACTAACATAAGTGCATTACTAGATCACAATTCTACTCTATGCAGGGATATGAACATGATCTAGTGTCTAGGTCAACTCACATTGACTTAGGATATCTAGACACACCAAATTTATGTAAGTTGATTGAGTATGTCTATGTACCCTTAGTCACCATGAGTAGTCTCCCACAATAGGGAATGTTACTAACCTTGTCTAGGGTGAAAATTTAAATCAAGTGGGTTTGGAAAAAGTTAGTAAATACCACTCTAAATAACATAACAAGTGTGGTGAGGTACTTATTCCATTTGACAATTATGTCATCTAGGAATGTAAACATGATAAACATGTTTAAAATATTTGTCCAAAGTATCGCAAGTTGTTGGTTGCGTTTTCCTATGTCACCTGGTTTAAGAAGCAGGTTTCAGATGAATAATGGTAACAGATATTCAGATAGGCCTCTTAAACATAACACTTGGGTACCCCTAAAAGGGTAAAAGAACAAAGTATATAGTGTATACACATACTAAGTAACATGAGAGATCAATTTAGTACCTAGTCATAAAATGAGAGATCAATGTTTCACCGAGTCATTATAACTATAAATGGTTTTCTGTTATGAGATATTTTGGCATTGGAATGTGTGTTCTAAGTTATGTTTATTTAGAACAGAGAATATTATGTATAAAAAAATAAAAAAATCCTTGTTTCTAAAGTCTTAAAATGGGAATGATACATCTTGGTATCAAAGCTGAAGGCTGCAACTCTTGGACCTATTGAGTTCATAAATATGATAAAAAAACTTAATTTTCTTGATTAACATAAAATGGTTAGAATAAGGAGAGATCGTGCAAACAACCCACCACTAGGTGGAGATGTAGCTACCACTCAAAAACTTGACAAGATCTTTGCTACCCTGTTGGACACAAGAGATCGTGTGACTGTACTTAAACAACAAGTAATGAGTAATTAGGAGGAATAAGATGTTTGTAATAACATTCAATCACCTCCTGTGGACAATTCCAATATTGGAAATTTGGATGTTGATAAAAATAATGCTGCCAATGCTAATGTAAATGTACCTAATCAACCTGAAAATAAAAAGGCAAGATTGGCAGCTGAAATCACAAATGATATAAAAAGGATAAGTCCACCTAAGTTTGATGGCACTAAATTGGGGGATGGAGCTGAGAACTGGCTCAACAAAATGGAGAATTACTTTACAATAAGAAACTTCTCAGAGGAAACAAAAGCAATATGGGGAGCTTATCATATTTCCAATGGGGTATCTTCCTGGTGGGACAACCGTAAGACTGGATTGAAGATTGATGAATCAAGAATCACTTGGGATCAATTTAAAAATTATTTTAGGTAATGATGGCTACCACAGCTTTATTATGATCAAATGATGACTGAATTTTAGAAATTAACTCAGGGAAAGTTAACTATAACAAAGTACTAGGAGAGGTTCACTAAACTTCTTAAGTACATACCTCGATATCAAAATGACGAGAATTTCAAGATACAAAAATTCATTATGGGATTAAACCCTATCATAGGGGTTGAAGTATATTTTCACATCCCAACCACCATGGAAGGGGTTGTAGAAAAATCCATTTGGCACAAACATAAATTAAAAGCAATTTCTACCCATAAGGAAGAAAAAAGAAAAAAAATTCCTACTTCTTCTTCATCTCTTATACCCAAAAAGGGGGCATGGAAGAAGTTTGGTGCCAAAAATAAATTTTTTGCTGATAAGAGTAAAAAAATGACAACAAATAAACCTACTACAAATGTTCAATATAATTTCATTAAGAACAATAGTAATGGACATAAGTCCTATGGAGGACAGAACAACAATTTCAAGGCTAAAAATAAATTTGAGCCTAAAAGAGGACATGTAGGGGGCTGATACAACTATGGAAAATATAATTATACAAATAAATTCCCTCTAAGGATGACAACAATTAGCAGCATAAGATACATGCTGCAGTAGCTGATAAACAAACTAAAAAACAGGTTATGCCTATAGAAGTGTAAGGTAAGTTTTTTGGTATGTATGTTACTATAATTTTAGATACTGGAGCTACTGAATGCTTTATTTCTAGAAAATAAATTAGATTTAAACCTAAAAATAAAACCTAGAAAAATGGGAAAATATTGGGCTGTAGATTATGGAAATAATGTTGTCTACACAGTTAATAAGTATCTTTTTGGATCAGTCCTAGAATTGCCTAGTTTTTGCACTAAATTTGATCTTTATGTTACTCCTTTAGGCTCTTATGATGTATTAGTAGGTGTTAAATGGCTTGCTAAACATAAATCAAAATTTTATTGTTTTGAAAAAAACATTAGTTGTCTAGATGATTTGTAGAAAACAACAGACATCCAGGGGATAAAACAAGAGATTTCAGTTAGAAAATGGTCACATATGCATCTTGAAAGGCCAAAATCAAAGGTTTCACCTTATATGTAGTAAAATTTTCTGAAACAACTGAAGGGGATAGTGATTTCTTGGAAAAATATCCACTGTTAAGATATTTCAGTGATATGTTCCCAGAAGAACTACCCAATCTTCCACCCAAATGGGAGTTTGATTTCACAATTGAAAGCAAACCAAGAACTGAGCCTATTTCCAACGCATCGTATCTAATGACTACCATTGAACTGGTAGAGATTAAGGCACCGTTACAAGAACTGTTGTCTAAAGTTTTGATAAGAATGATTGTTTCACTTTGGGGAGTATCAGTAATTTTAGTGAAAGAGAAGGATGAAACACTTAGAATGTGTATTGATTATAGGATGTTAAACAAAGCAACAATAAAAAAATAGATATCCACTTCCTAGAATTGATGATCTATTTGATCAGATGCGTGATGCATTAGTATATTCTAAGATAGATCTTCATTCTGGGGATCATAAAATAAGAATCAAAGACAAAGATATTCATAAAACAACTTTTAGGACAAGGTACGAGCATTATGAATTTATACTTTTACCTTTTGGATTGATAAATGCACCTACAATGTTTATGAATTTAATGAATAATATCTTTCAAGAATGCCTTGAAAATTTTGTACTTTTATTCTTGGATTCTTCTTATATATTCTAAAATCATTTATGAAAATCATGAGAATTTGAAAATAGTACTTCAAATCTTAAGAAAAATAAGATTATATGGTAAGTTGTGAAAATTTTCTTTTTATGAGACATAAGTGCACTATCTAGGACATGTCATAAGTAAACATGAAATAACATATGATCCATCAAAGGTTGTTTCCATAGCCGACTGGCCTACACCTAATAATGTACATGAATTCAGAAGCTTCATGGGTCTTGCTAGTTACTATAGAAAATGTGTTAAGGACTTTTCAAAAGTTATTGCACCAAGAAATTCATTACAAAAGAAAGATATGAAATTTGTGTGGAGTGAAAAATGTGAATCAACATTTAAAACTCTTAAGAAACAATTAACATATGCACCTATTTTAGTTATACCTGATCAAAATGGAAACTTCACGGTAGTTACAGATGCTTCTTGAGAAGAAATCCTAGGTATTTTGTTACAAAATGAGCATGGTATAGCATTTGAGATCATAAAAATCAAGTTACATGAGCTGAATTATGTTCCCCATGACCCACAAATTGCTTCCATAGTACATGCACTTCAAGTATGGAGACATTATCTTATAGGAATACCTTTTGAATTAAATATTGATCGTCTTGGGTAGAAGTATATTTTCACCTAGCCAAATCTGAATGCAAACCAATGAAGATGGTTAGAATTTTAGTCACAATATGATTTTGACATAAGCAACATAAAAGGAAAATAAAATAGAGTGACATATGCACTAATTCATAGGAAACATATTTATGCACTTATAACTTTTAGAAATCAGTTTAAGGATGAAGTAAATAGTATAATGGAATCTAATGCATACTTTCAGCAAGTAAAAACAACACTTACTATAGATCCAAATGACCCAAGATATAAAGGTTTTACTTTGATAATGAAGTAATGTTGAGATATGATAAGTGGGTGTATGTACCTTTGGGAAATGAGTTAAGAAAAAATTTAATGGAGGAATTTCATAATTCACCTTACTCAGGAAATCCCGGTATTATGAAAATGCTTGCTGATATAAAACAAAAATATTTTTGCAAAGGGAAGAAAGACATAATTGATTTTATGACACACTGCTTGGAATGTCAGTGTGTTGAAGTTGAACATATGCACCCAAATTGTTTATTATATCCTCATAGCATACCATAATATACGTGGCATGTAGTTAGCATGGATTTTGTTTAGGGGATGCCTATGTCAAGAAATAATCATGATGTTATCTTAGTTGTTGTTAATAAACTTAAAAGAGTAGCGCATTTTATTGCTGGTAATTTTAAGGATGATTCACTTGTTTTAGAAAAAATATTTATGCATGAAATTTTCAGATTGCTTGAGTACTTGAATTGATTATATCAGATAGAGACCCTAAAATGACATCTGTGTTTTGGCAAACACTTAATGCAGCCTTAGGAAAAAAATTGAATTTTAGTTCTGCGTACCTTCTGAATTCTAATGGTCAAACTGAGAGAGTTATGCATACCTTCCATTAGTTGAATTTTCTTACAATAATACATATCATGCCTCTTTGAAAATGGCACCTTACGAAGCATTGTACCGAAGGAAATTTTGAACTCTAGTTAGCTGTGATAACATTGAAGACAGAGAGGTAATTTGACTTTAAATCCTTCCTGAAATGGAACATCAAGTTAAAATAATTCTTGAATGTTTAAAAGAAACATAAGATAGGCAATAAAGTTATGTGGATTTAAAAAGGGTTGATAAAAAAAATTAATTTGGTAAAAAGGTCTTTTTACGAGTTAAGCTAAAAAAGAATTCTATAACCTTTGGCAAGCCAGCCAAGTTATCACCTCGATATGTGGAACCCTAATCAATCATGTATCTTATAGTTTAGTATTACCACCTACTTTTTCATGAATGCATGATTTTTTCCATATTTCTTTGCTTAAGAAATATTTTTTAGATTTATCACATGTGTTAAATTGGCCAATAATACTTTTCTACGACAAGAGAAATTGTCTTACTTATACCAAAGTGTCCAGGATTCCTTGCAGGTCCAGGACATAGGGATAATTGTGGTTGAGCCCATTAGAATGTTGGAAACTCGCCAGTTGCACTTGAGAAATCATGAAATTATTCAATGCAAGGTCCAATGGGACCAATTTAATGAAGAAACGGTAACATGGGAAAACCTTGAGGACATGAAAATTACTTTTCCTCATTTGTTTAAACATAATTAATTTTGTTGATAGATAACATTTGAAGACTTTGTTTTTAACATATCAATAATTCTACCAATTTTGGGTAGGTACTATATTCATTAGTAATGGAAAAACTATTTTGATGCTGTAATAATTTATGAAAATTGGAAAATTCTCAAATCTAGTTTTTGTTTGTGAACTTACGGATGAAAGAACTATAATTAGGATTATTTTTCTTATTTGATAATTTGGAGTAAGTTAATCATTGAGATGATGATGATTTTTAAGAGGGAGGTATGTAATACCTCTAACATGGTTTATATATATGATGACTTTTGTTTTGAAAGTTGCAAACATTAACATGTGATTATTTTCTTAAAAAGGTGTACTCTTATGATCTATGAAATCATGTTTGTTGTAGATAATATGTTATCTAATAAAATAGGCACAATTTTGCCATGTTTATGCTAAATAAAAAATTAAGTAATTCATTTCTTCTTGTGCTAAATAGTTCACTGATTGGGAAATAAGAAATCGATTCAGTTGAATTAACCCATGAGTCTTTATTGTACTTGAAATTATGCTTCAAGTTTTCATAATTTTTGGCTAAAGAATATCAATGCCTTGGATCAATTTCATTGATCCAAAGTATGCTTCTAATTCATGACTTTGTGGTCATAATAACCCAGCTGGATAGATCATGTGATCTCTGAATTATGACTATACTAAAGTCATGAATGATCTCCATGGATTCCTTCTTTGTATTTGAACTTGGATGTTAATCTGATTCTTCTTTTGTTAAGTTGGGATGCAATTATTACTATAAACAGGTAACCTAATTAAACTATGTTCCATAAATTAGTAACTCTATCCTAAAATTGTAACATATCCTAAGTTACTATGTTCTTTTGTTAATAAGGGATGTTGGTAACTAAAGGACCTAAGACTAAAACTTTAGACAAAGATCTAAGGACCTTAGGACCTATGTTAGTTCCTAAACAAATGTTGAACCTAACCTAATGTTGGCTAACCTAAAAGGGATCTATGGGACAACATGCAAAAAGGGGCAAGTCAGTGGCACCATCTTCTAGGTGTTTATGAGGCATTAGTGGACATTAATTTTTTTGTCTTGCTAAAATTGGTGAATGCATTAAATATGAAAAGGAGGGTGAGTTGGCACCTCTGTCAACTATTAGTTGCATGCATTTTTGAATTTAGTCATTGCCAAACATAAGATGGTGGTGGCAGGAGAATTGAAAGGAATGTTAGTCTTGTTTTGCATTTAATATTTTGGAAATGGAGCAAAACCATCTAGGAAAGAGAAAGATGGAAAGTAGAGGGGTTTTGGTTATTTTTTGGTCATTTGGTCTTTTTCGAGCTTAAGCTTTGCATGTGATTTTTTCTCTTCGAACCACATTTTGAATCCTTGCATGAATGTTCTTTCCTTGCATGGCATTGGAATGAAGAAGTTAGCACTATGAAAACTATAAGAATAATAATAATAAGGTTTTGAGGATTTTTTGGCATTTTGAGGGAAAGAATTGAAGCTCTTCTTGGTGATTTTCTGTGAAAAAATGAAGACCGGAGCTCTATCAGGCCTGATAAGCCATATCCATTAAGTCTTTTTTTATTTAAGTTATTCATAAAAAACTTTTCTCTGTTTGAAAACCTCTTGGTTTTATGTTTGATATTCTTGTTTTGATGCAACTTGTTTTGTCTTTCTGAATGCAAATCCGTTCTTCGTTGTTGTATGGGAAAAGAAATATGGGAGTGTTGATTGTTTCTTTTATGTTAACTTGGTTTTATTCAAATATTTTGTGCATTTAAAAGGATCTATGAAGGATCTCTTCTTGAATGAATATTGAATTGATATAACTTTAAATAGTTACAAGGTTTATAGAAATATGTGGTTTTTACTTGCATGATTCCATTATTATGTTTTTGGATTTAGCTCAGAGGAGTCTCCATTTTAGCATTATGTGATTTAGCAAGTTAAAATGGATTCTTGATTTGGGAATTTTTCTTGGTAATGGAAGTAAATACCTTTGTTCTGTTCAAAATGGATTGTAAATGTATTTCCTTTCTAAGTGGAATACCCATCTCATGTTGGTTTTGAAGTTCATTCATTTTTGGGATATTTTCTATTGTCTTCGCTCATTCGATGAGCCTTGCCTAGTTAAGTTGCTCTGAAGGAAATGACTTTAAAGGTTTAAGGTAACGTTTTGTTGTATTTACCTTTTATTATCATAAACTCATTCTAGGATTTTGGTTACCTTGGTAGATCTTCATAAATATGGGAAGTCTCTATGTGAATCATTGGATGATGTTGAACTTTAGTAAATGAAAGTTGTTTGAATGATTTTGTTTTTCTTCTTCTCTTTTGTTAATTAATATTTCCCTTAGGAAATAGCTGGAATAGAGTCTAATCTACTCTCCCTTCTTTCTTTCGCTAAGATTCTAATTATTTGGATTTATTCATTGTTATTTGGTGGAAATGTGAATGGAGATTTTAATTTTGTGAAGAAAGGATAGACTTATTTTCTTGTTTTGATTTTGTTTTCTATTTTGTTACCAGGCTCGTTTGTTGATTGTCAACTTTGAGCCTTGTGGCTACCTTAGCTAAGATCTTGTTGATCTTAAGTGGGTTTTCTTTGTTTGATTTAGCACTTTACATGCGTTAATCTTAGGGAAGTTGGTTCTGTGTCATTTTATCCATCTTTACTTAGAATGGATGCTTAGCCTATCAAAGGAGATGTGGATATAGATTTCTAATTATTGTGTTAGTATTGTTGTAATGAGATAAGTTTGATTACTTTGGTTGTTTCTATTCACGTTCTATTCCAAGATTGGATTTCTAGAAACCAATCCTACTTGATGTATAACTATTTTCTTTTATTTGTAACTGTTATATTGGCTAGAATTTTTAAGATACTCTATTATCTTTGAGACTGTTGCGTTGAAGATCTATTGTGGATGTGCTTGGAGTCTCTCTCTTGATTTATGGAATGTAATCCATCCATTACCTCTATGATATTTCCTTTTAGATGAACTCTAACTAAAAAAAAAGGGAAATATATTGTTCTAGCTAGGTTTTGAATGTTAACAGTATTTCCTTTTTTGGGATTGATAGTGGTTGGTTGAAACTTGAGTGATTCTGATTGATATCTCATCCTTCTTTAATCTTATAGACTATAAAAGTGAAGTTTCTAGGATTGGATAGTGTTGGTCATGGCTGTTCTTTTGATTTGAACTTAAAATGAACCCACTTAGTCCTTTTGAAGTATATCTTCTATGAGCTAACTTGTTTGGTTAAAATAGATCAAGTCCTCTTTACCTAGAATATAGTAGCATAATTTTAATCAATCTAATTTAACCTCCATGTTGAGCTTGACATATTCTTAGTTTTTTAATGAAGTATAGTTTTGTTTGTCTGAAAATTCATTCATGTATAGATTTGATGTTCTCTTGAAACAATAGAATAATATACATGATCAGATAGTTAGATTGTGTAACTAGCATTAATTCTAGAAAAATTAGAACTAGATAATAAGAAGATCTTATTCAGAAATGGAATGATAAGGTTAAGTTAGGTTGAAATGTGAACTTTATTTCTGTAATTATCTTATTTTATTTCCAACATGTTGAAAAGATTCTATTTATGAAAAGATAGGGTTGATAGGATGATTAACTAATCCTTACCTAGAATTAGAAACTTTAAAACATCTCCCTCTTCTTCCTGGATTGTATTCTTTTATGGAAAAGTCTTTCTGTTATTATTGGTTATTTTTTCAAGACTGTAACATAAAAAATAGAGTTCTTTTTTATGAAATAGTTAGTTAAAATCACAACATCTTAATTTTATAGTGGTTATCATGCTCATTTCAATGAACTGGCCCATGCTAACAATTTTGCAGATGGATTTCGTATAAGATGAAAGGAGAAAGACATATAGAAAGTAACATCTATTTTATTAAAGAAATTGTATCTTTATTATGATGATATGTGGCATCATTACTTAATATGTACTTATCAGAAAAGAGATTTGTAATAAAACTATTTTTGTACTTCTGTTATGATACTTTTAATTTCTGAAATGCTTATGAATTTAGTGAATGTATCACTCCTTGATGACGAAATAATACTATAATGTAATACCTTATTGTCATGAATTGGGATGTATTATTAAGTAATATCACAAATGAAGGAGATTAGTATACACATTATTGAGATATTAAATTGGATCTTAATATTTCTTATTTTATAAAAACTATGAGTTGTGAATATAGAACCTTAGTTGGTGGTTCTCGATTAAAAAAGATGCAAATAATAAGTTGAATAAGTAGATCTATAAACAATATAAAATATCCATGATATGTATATATATATATAAATATATATATATATATATATATATATATATATATGTATGTATGTATATATATATATATATATACACACATATATATACATATATATATATGTGTGTGTGTGTGTGTGTATGTATATATGTATATATATATGTGTATATATGTATATATGTATATAATATGTATATATATACATATATACATATATACATATATATGTATATATGTATGTATATATATGTATATATGTATATGTGTGTGTGTGTGTGTGTGTATGTATGTATGTATATGAATTATGGATGTATTTGGGACATATGAAATCAATTTTCATAAATGGGAATTAGTCCCTAATATAGGGGAAAATGATAATTCCCTTAAGATAAATCATTAAGACATAAGTTATGAACTTGTTAAAAGCATTATGAATGTTGTAAGTAAATGGCTGCATGTGTGCTTCCTTACGAAAATTCCCTTAATCTTAAATTGGAAATATTTTTAAGGAATTAAATGAAATTTATACTTCATCTCCATAAATTCTAAAATAAAGAGTTACAAGGGACTTATTTAAGCTAGGGATGAAATAAGTAAGGAATTAATTAACACAATTTCATAACTATAAGATCAATCATGTCTAGACTTAATACAAGATGTTTCGTTAAAAGACAAACTTATGTGTGTAATCAAATGGTTAGGAAGAAAATTTTATCTGCATACCTACTTCTTGTGTAATTTACACCTTGTAACCTTTTTAGGTTAAACAATGACCTTAGTTGACTCTTTAAAGCGTAGTCTATCATTAATTTGTAAGGACATTGATTCAAGGGGTCTGATAAAATTATAATCTTAAGTTATGTTAGTCCAATTAAGGAAACTCAGTTGGATGTTAGACACATAGCAACTACGAGTGTAGTAACTTCATAATGACTGGGGTCATTACGAGGATACTATGATGCAGCCTGACTATGTCATCAACACCCCACTTAGTTTGTTCAACGTGAATAACATAAGTGCATTACTGGATCATAGCTCTTCTTTATACATGGATAGGAACATGATCTAGTGTCTAGGTCAACTTACATTGACTTAGGATATCTAGAGACACTGAATTGATGTAAATCAATTGAGCATGTCTATTTACCCTTAGTCACCATGAGTAGTCTTCCACACTAGTGCATGTTGTTTCCCTTGTCTAGTGTGAAATATTTGAATCAGAGTTGAATTGAAAAAAGTTAAGTAAAAACCATTCTAGATAACAGAACAAGTGTGGTGAGGGACATATTCCTGTTCGATGAGTATATCATCTAGGACATGTAGGCATGTTAAACATGTTTTAAAATATTTGGCCAAAGTATTGTAAGCTACTAGTTGCATTGTCCTATGTCACCTGGTTCTAAGATGTAGGATTTCAAATGAATATCAGTAATAGATATTCAGATAGGCTTCTTAGATAGAAAACGTGGGTTCCCATAAAATTTTAAAGGAACCAAGTATATATAGTATCCACATTATTAAGTTAACATGAGATATCAGTTTAATACCGAGTCATTCAATGAGATATTGGTGTCTCACTAAGTCATTTACAACTGCATATGATTTTATATTATGAGATGGATTGACAATGAAATGTGTGTTCTAAATTCTGCTTATTTTAGAATAGATAACATTATGTAAGACAAAAATAAAAAAAAAAATCCTTGATTCTAATGTCTTAAAATGGGAATATTACAATGCTTTAGTTTCCTTCGTCTTTTGATAGTTGGAGCAATATGCCACCACAATAGTGGAACATCCTCACCCCATAGGCTCGGCCACTAATCCAAGTAGTAGATTCGTGTAATCATGTCATCTGTGATAAGTGTAGTACAATGTCTCGGTGATGACCACTTTAGGGGTCCCATAATTGTTCATCAAAATGCTTTGATAGCCACTCTGGATCATCTATCCCGACACACCTCTGATAGAGAAGTATCCATACTTCTATAAAATTTGGAGGTTATCCCAGGGGCTGGTCACACATATGTAGGATGATCTCACAACTTTGACTGTTCCCTTCAGTCAAGATAACTCTATAAGTAGGTTGTAATGGTAAGAGTATGAACTCAAGTATAGTTCCATACCCCTCATAAATACATAGGTGTGGCCACGCTCCTCTATTATTGTCAAATGTAATAAGTTCTGAGTCATGAACATCATGTCAAAGTAAATATTATCCCCACTATGTCATGTGTCTCCTATATTCTTTTATGATTTACCCAAGTTTAACCGAAGTCACACTGGCACAGTGAGAAAATCAGACCTAGAAATGAGGAGATTCACTTGAAGTGCAGCATGATGGGTACATAGGTCCCCTCTTTTATGGAATATAACTGAGTCAAGGTGTTAGCATGATCATCACAAGCGTTCCAGTATCCATAACAATACTAATCAGGTGCTACAAATCATAATATAACTAGATCTAGATCACAACTATACATGTGTTATGATATCTCTTAAACGAGAATTAAGTCTTAGATTCACCACATGTGATAATCCAGGAACATAGGTATGTTAATGACCATTACCCAGTCAACATATATCCATTGTTACTCAATTACTTTTTCAGGAAACATAGAATTACTAAATAGCATACATAACAATGTCACCATAAGTCATGCACACTTATAACCAACAACATAACCTTACTACAAGTTGTCTCTCTCAAACTGTGAAAATTACTACATATTTATTTGTAATGAGGACATTCCCTTCACTACTATTGCACTTCTCAAAAATATGCTACATGCTAAGAATAGTCATGCTTCGTCACAAGATAAATACAAAAGCATGCAAGTTTTCTAATAATAGATCATCTAATAATAACTACAGATCTAATCCTATTATCAGCCAAAGACTATACATATCACTTGATCTCCCACTTGTCCATAATAGAATTTTCTTAGTCTTCAAGTCTTCCAACCTTTGTGTGCTCAGCACTCAACCCATATTTATCCTATCCATGCAAAATGACTAAGTTCTTGAACTCTGACTTTATTGTGTGCGCCATTTTCTACTACATCTCCCCGTGAACCTACACACCATATACCCATGTGCCCCAACCTTATGTGCCTTAAATATTTAGGCTGTAATTCATCAACTAAAAAATTAACCAACACTTATTTCATTGCTTCCCCTAAAAATAGGTAATCACACCTTATCTCTCCAAAAACAAAGACTATGGAATAAAATAATGATCTGTACAGAAAGAATGAACAAATAATATAAAGAATCTGGCACCCTACTCACCTGAAAGTGGTATTAACTCAAGATATTTACTCTTTATTTTTACCTCTAGCTCATTCCAATCACCCAATGCCTTATATGTCTTGTCAAGTATGTCTCCAACCACCCCTTCCATTTCACTCATAGTCATGTTTTCACCTTCTTTTTGCAATACTATAAGGACGTTGGCCAAAATTGAGACCATCCCTTCCATCAAATCCATACGTTGCACTATAATTTTACCAATTTCTTTGTTCTTTTTCTTGTGATGGTCCTAGGTTACTATAAGTGCATCATGATTTTTTTCTACTAAAGTGAGCCTCTCCTCGTGCTCGAGTGCCTTGTTGTTCTTCATTGTAAGGACTACATTTTCTTCCACCATAGTTCTTGTTTTGATTATTACCTTAGGATCTACACAAATTTTCAACGCCAAATATTCTTTTTTCATTTCATCCTTCAGAGTCCTAAAAGAAAAGACTCATAACTTGTAATCTGAGGCGCTAGCATTGCCTTAGCTCTCTCCACTTATGTTTTAGCATCCATACTATACCCTCGTCTAACACCAAGTGAAAAAATGTATGCAAATAATGTGTAGCAGAATGGAATTCCTTAACCACTCTCTCTTCCAGAAGAAACATTTCCTTTAGAATTTCATCACTGATCTATTCTTCCAAGTCAAGTATTGTACATGCCTTCAAATAAAATTTATCCTTTTCCTCTGTAAATTATTTTATCTCAACTTACTTATCATTTTTTATCTTCTATCAAATCTTTAATATTTGTCGCGTTGTCTATATTTCTATGTAATACCTCTATAAATACCTTTGTTAATAAATTACTCATTTGTTCATCTGAAAAATTGATTTGTCTTGATTGTTAGTGTTTCACCGATAAGTTACGTACATATGAGAAAAATAGATAGGGTAAGGGTGTGGAGGAATGCCTGTGAATTAAGGTGGAAGGTAGAGTGCACGTGTTTTGATTTCCCCGATCCAGTGCTAATTGCGAGAAATTCCTTTTTACTAGAAGGAACTACCTGTGAATGCAAAACAAGACCACAAGAGGAATATTAAACAATATTTGTCAGTGGATTGCCTAGTGTGTGCTAGATCTAGGAAGTGTGATACTTCCTATATGGTTGTCAATCCATTATTTAATACAATTCAATGCAAGAAATGACATAAGTAGACAACATCCTACTATATTTGATATGATTTAGGTGTCGCATTCAAGTACAATAAGAAAATATAATCTAACAGGCTAGGTTATGATCAGATTTGGAAGTTAGACAGGTGAATAAGGTGGTTAGGACAGGTCAGGGTCAAGTTTTGAGTGGTTTGGGTTATTTGGGTGAATGTTATGAGGTTTTTGTTACAAGAATATTTACCAGATACAAAGACCAACATCGGTCTAGTATGACCGATGATGATTTAGGTTAACCTACATCAGTAGGGTCGAGCTGATAGAAACTCAATAAAGTTTGGTTTTGATGATTCTCTGTGATTACACAGAGAATAAATAGAGAATGGTGAGGTTGATGACAGTGTTGGTAATACTTAGAGATGTCCTAGAGTTAGGTATGGAGAGTTGGGAGGTTTTAGGTGGTTAGGTAGAGGGATTGACAGGAAGGTGAGAGGTGATGAGATGCAAAGGATATTAGGACTCCCAAACAGAGATACAAAAACTACTCTAAATAAGTATGGAAATATGCATAACCAAATGCACTTACTTGTACTTGCAGACCTAGTGGTTAGATGAAGGTCATGGTTGATCCATGGAACTGGTGGTCAGTGTCACAATCGTGCTTCCCATAACGTTACCATGAATGCTTAACCTTTATATCAGTCTTGGTGTTGGTTCAATATGTGTAAGAGTGCTATGGTGCATGCTTGCATGTAGATCTCTCTTCTCCAAAAATCAAACAATTCTTCCAACCTCTAGAACAAGGTTACCAAAGTGAATATATGGTAACCAATGATGGTTTAGGGTGATCGACATCGATTTTGGGGTTGACCGACGTCAGTTAAGGTAGGATATCCTAGGTTTCCAAAATAGTAGATCTTGGCTATCTTTTGGCTAGTTATGTCTATTTTTTCGGATCTAAAATGGTATTTTTTTGCATAAGTGTGCATTTGGTTAGAGGAAGAATAGGCATCTAGTGTTAGGATTAGACTAAGTAATTGTTAGTAATGGTAAGTGGATATTGAGTCCTAGTTAAAAGGAAACATGCTAAGAATAGGTCTATGATGAGGTGTCTAGGTGATGTGGTGGGGTGAGGTGTCAAGGTGAGGTGGAAATTTATTTAATTAAGGTACTTATTAATGAATATTATGAGAATGGGAATTAATTTAATTGTAGGTAATTAAATTAATACACATGTGTGGGGTAAAAGGGGAGTGTGACCCAAATTTGGTATCTACATTTTACCCCTTTTTTCACATAGCTGGTATTGGTAAGTGATGTTGACAATAATTGGAAGTGATTTCCCCATGTGTGGATGAAGGTGATCCCCCTCAAACCAGGAATTGATGAGGTGTTACATGGAATCGGTGAGTGGTTTGAAAAATGTGTAGTTGGTGGAAGTGAAGGTAGGTGGGGAAGGGTATGACTACTATAGCAAATGGTGATGGTCAACTCGGGCAATAGGTAATAGGCCAGGGTCAAAATTGGGTAATGGTTAATGGCAATCAAATGCACACACATGTATAGATTATAACATGGTACCAGGTTGAAGATCTTGCAAACTCTACATCGTCCAAGGTCGATAGGTTTATCCAAACAAGGATGAAGTGATTTAGGTATCCAAGGTATAGGATATGGTATGAAAAACACAACGTAGGTCAGATGCATGAACGTTTGGGTATGTTCTGGTCCACCAAAGGTTTGGTTGGGATAAATGGCTCGACAATAAGCAAGGTATGGTTGGTCAGCTAAAACAACATAAGTAACTACATCGCAAGGTATAACAAGTGCAAAAGGTCAATGGTCATACCAAGTAGGTCAAGTGCATGCAAATAGGTCATGGCATGGGTAATTCCAAGGTATAGGTAAAATACTAAATCCAAAGACGCAACCAAGGAAATGTAGGGGTAGTGTGGGCTTGTAGGTATGGTTTAATAGGTGCCCATAATGATAAAAGGTGTTTGAGCACTAATGCTTGCAGGAAAAAGAATCCTAGCCTTAACAAACAACTATAAGGGTTAACCAATGCTAGTTATATGGTAACCGACGTTGGTTGGCTAAGGCACAAATATGACTGACATCGTTGTTTCACCAAATAGTGATGTGTATGTGAGAGAAAAATAGATAAGGTAAGGGTAAGGAGAAATACCTATGAGTGAAGGTGGAAGGTAGAGTGCGAGCATTCTTATTTTCTGATACAATGATGATTGCGATAACTTCCTTTTTTCTAGGAGGAACTACCTACGAATAAAAAAAATACCATAAGAGGATATTAAACAATAAATGTCAGTGGACTACCTAACGTATGCTAATTCTGGGAAGTGTGATACTTCCTAGATGGTTATTAATCCACTGTTTAAAATAATTTAATGTAAGAAATGATGTAAACCAATAATGTCCTATTATATTTGATATGATTTAGGTGTCTCATTCAAGTAGAATAAACAAATCTAATCTAACACGATAGGTTAGAATCAGATCTAGAAGTTAGACATGTAAGTAAAGTGGTTGGGACAGGTCAAGGTCAAGCCTTAGGTGGTTTTGGTTGTTTGGGTGAAAGGTATGAGGTTGCTGTTATAGGAAATTTTGCAAGACATAGAGAATGATGTTGGTTTGGTATGACCAATGTCGGTTGCAAGGAGACTGACGATGGTTTGGGTTAATCGGTGTCAGTAGGGTTGGGCTGGTAGAAACTTAGTGAAGTTGGGTTTGATGATTCTCAAGGATTGCCCAGAGAATGGATAGATAATGTTGACATAGATGAAAATGTTGGGAGTAGTCAGAGATGTTTGGGCTCAGGTATGGGGGGTTAAAATATTGTAGGTGATTAGGTGGAGGGATTGGTAGGAGGGTGAGAGATGATGGGATGCAAGGGAGACTAGAACTCCCAAACAGAGATGAAGAAACTAATCTAAATAAATATGGGAAGGTGCAGATCCAAAGGTCCTTATTGGTGTTTACAGACGTGGTGGTTAGATGGAGGTGATGGTTGATCCATGAAACTAGTGGTCAGTGTTATGGATGTGCTTCCTAGAATGTTACCATGAATGCTTTCCTTTCAGATCAGTTCTTAGTGCTAGTTCAAGGTGTCTGGATGTGTAGGAGTGCTCTAGTGCATGCTTGCATGTAGATATTTCTTCTCCAAAAAATGAATAATTCTTCTAACCTCTCAAAAAAGGTTACCAAAATGAATGTATGGTAACCGATAATGGTTTAGGGTGACCGACGTCAGTTTAGGGTTGACCGGCATTGGTTAAGGTGAGAAATCCTAGGTTTACTAAAAATGACAGATCTTGGCAATATTTTTGGCTAGCTTTTTCCATTGCCACGGATCATAATGGAATGTTGCGCTTATATAAACGAGAATGTGGTTAGAGGAAGAATATGCATGTGATTTTAGGGTTGAACTAAGTCTTAGTTAATTAAAAAGGTATGACTAAGTCTTAGTTAGTTATGGTGAGTGGATATTGAGTCCTAGTAAAAGGGAAATATGCTAAGAATAGGTTTATGATGAGGTGTCTAGGTGAGGTGGAAATTAGTTTAATTCAGGTAATTAAATAATGAATATTGTGAGCATGGGCATTAATTTAATTGTGGGTAATTAAATTAATATAGTTGTGGGGTAAAGGGGGAGTGTGACCTAAATTTGGTGTCTACATTTTCCCCCCTTTTGTCACGTAGCTTGTATTTATAAGCGATGCTGACAAAAATGAGAAGTAATTTCCCTATGTGTGGGTAAAGGTGACCCCCATAAAACTAGAAACTGATGAGGTGTATAGGTAATAGGTAATAGGAATCAGTGAGTGGGTTGATAAATTTTCAGTTGGTGGAAGTGAAGGGAGGTGGGGAAGGGTAGTGGTCAAATCCGGTAATAGGTAATAGGCCAGGGTCCAAAATTAGGTAATGGGTAATGATAATCAAACGCATGCACACGTATAGATTTCAATGCAGTACCAGGTTAAAGAGATTGCAAACTCTACATTGTCCAAGGTCGGTAGGTTTAGACAAACAAGGGTGGAGTGATTCAGGTATCCAAGGTATAGGATATGGTCTGGAAACATAATGTAGGTCAGGTACATAAAAATTTAGGTATGTTATGGTACACCAAAGGTTTGGGTCGGGATAAACGACATGATAATAGGAAAGGTATGATTGTTAGGCTAAAAAAACGTAGGTAACAACATTGCAAGGTATAATAAGTACATAAGGTCAATGATCACAACAAGTAGGTCAGGTTTAGGAAAATATGTCATGGCATGGGTAAGGAAAAGTTATAGGTAAAATAACAAATCCCAAGACACAACTAAGGAAATTTAGGGGTAGTTTGGGCTTGTAGGTATGGTTCAATAGGTTTCTGGATTGATAAAAGGTGTGTACACACTAATGGTTACAGGTAAAAAGGAAGCTTAACAAGGAAAAATAACTATAAGGGTGATCAATGTCGTTTATATGGTGACCAACGTTAGTTAGCTAGGGCACAAATACAACCGACGTTGGTCATGTCGAATTGCGGTTAAAAAAGGAAAATTATGCTTTTTACAGAATCATTTGTCATTTTCCAATTATAGATAATGATAGAGGAGAGGTGGAAAGTTAGAAAGAGACAAAACAAGATAGATAGATGAGTTGGCAAGCCTCATAGCGGGTGATTGGTATTTGGTGGGTGGGTCCATGATATTGGTTCGAGTGATTTCATTGATTATGAGAGTAAGGTATTGATTTGGGTGTGAAAGAGGTGGGAGAAGGTTTGGGTGGTGCACTAGTGTAGTGGCAAGACGTACCACCATGCCAACGAAGCCGAGGTAATTTATGATTCTATTTTGATCCTTCATTTGTTGTTTGAAATAGGTTGTTAAAATTGGTTTTTTTGAAAATTTGACCGTAGTTTTAATTTTTTAAATTTATGGGTAGAAATGAAGGAAATGAGGGATGGGAAGGTTCAATATAGTTTAAATAGGAGTGGGAATGAAGGTAGGATAGGTTTAGGTAGGTTAGAATAGGTATTTAGGTTAGATTTGAGAATTTTGTAAGAAATAGGGGGTTTCAGATTTGGACGTCGCGACATAGACTGATGTTGATCAATGGTGGCTGACATCGATCGGGCATAGCTGACATCAGTCAAATAGAAAGTGACTGATGCCAGTCATGATGGATCGATGTCGGTTAGTAGTGACCAATGCCAGTTGGATTTTGAGAAAAAATAGATCAAGAAAGGGTTATGGTGGGAGGTAAAGATAGGCAGTGAGGTATAAAGGCAAGTGTGTTGAGAATAGGTATGGTAAAAGGTATATATGATACGATTTGAGGGGTGTGAAAGTAGGATGGGAGAAAAGGGTAGGTCATTAGGGTTACGGTGAAATAAGTAATAAGAGTTTCAAGAATATGTTATTCAGGTAAGTGATATGTTAGGTATGGTTAAGATTTTATAATGGTGTGGTTTATTAGAAGCATGCTAGAGAGCAGTTGTGGATGAGGGATAGAGTACCACACTTATTGACAATGATATGGGGGAGCGTGATGGTAGAGATGTAGTGTCACATTACAAATGTGGGATTGATCAGGATTTGATGTTACAGGTGCATAGCTGTAGATCCTTGTTTTATGTTCTGACTCATCAATAGATGGGATTCTGAGACCAATAGATTCCATTTGTTGACGGGTGAGATCACAGTCACCCTAAAGGACATGTATAGGATATTTCAATTACCAATAGTGGGGATGAAGCTTTATTCTATTACCTCAGAGGAATCTAGGAGCTAATTTTGATGATGTTTGATCCAAGTTGGGTAGAGGCATTGGGTACCTATTGGTGGAGAGCATAGGGCAGCTAGGCCTGCACATGATGTGGCATATTATAGACTGGGGCTAGAGGGGTTATCTAGTGTTGATATCATCTAGAGGCCATATATCAGTTTTCCTTCATATAGACACATGGCAGTGGAGCTGGACGAGTTACAACTTCTGAGGTGGATAGAGGGGTATCGTGTCAGTGAGCATGATATGATAACCATTGAAAGAGTCAGGCGGTAGTTCAGACTACCCTAGGACGTGTCGCCACCATTCCCATAGTACAGGAGGGATGATGTGGAGAGGCCTATATCTCTACCATAGCTGATGGTATTGAAAGGGAATGAGGAGCACGCAGTGGACTGGATAATTGATGAATTCAGGGTTACCGATGCATATAGATGTGTTATCTTACAAAATTGACAAGGGCAATTTGTAGGTAACTATACCAAAAATTCCGTTCTGGCCCCTGAAATAAGTCTGATAACATTAAAAATGGCCTAAAACTCCCTTTTGAAAATCAAGTTATTTCTGAACTTAGCCATTTTTCAGCTTCTTCCCTCAGCGCAGTTTTTTGTGTGTTAGCCATCCCCAATTTATGCCACCTAAAAAATCCTTTAGTGCAGGAAATGTCGTATCAACATCAAAAAAATTGTGCCCCTTAAAAATCCCTTTGGCGCTGAAATTATCATGTTAACATCATAAAATGTGCACTTAAGGTACTAGAAACATTGTGTCGACATCCATAAGGTTGCGCTAAAGTGTAATTTTTGTCGTGTTGATGCTCTAAAAGTTGCGCCAAAAGAAGTTGGTGAAGTAATAAATGCTATTTTTTATTTAAATAAGCACCCAACACCTGTCATTTTCATGAATTGAAAATTGAAAAAAGTATTTTCTTTATGCATGTCAGCCATTCTTGTCCCCCCTCGCGTGCTATTTTTTGATCTTGTGGATCCCACATCATTCTTCATCTTTTATAAATCTAGGTAAGTGGATCCTCTCCTTGTTGTTTTTTTTTGTTGTCTTAGGTATTAGGATTAAGTGTAAAAGATTAAAAAATTAAAAGAAACACACCTAACACCATTTGCAAACTAGCTGAATCCCTTTTACCTCTCCTTCCAGATCTACAAATCTCGAAGACCCCTGCCTCAGAAGAAATCAAAACTCATCTCTCCCCTACCTACTTCCTTACCAGACAAACCCTCTCTTTACCATCTGAGAAATTCAAAAGAGAGAGGAAGAGAAAGAAAGAAAATAAGCCAAGCTGTTAAACTGATTAAAAGCATGGCGCATTATCCTTCCTTGCAACATATTTTGAAATTATGTCTTGGCGCACTTTACCTTCTTGCAGCATAATCTAAACCCACGCCCAATTGAAATAACACTTAGCAACTTTTGTAGGGCGCAGGTGTAACTAGCATAACATCAACATAAAATGTTGTGTGCTTCAAAACCATGCCACGTGCTTTTTCCCTTGGCACATTGATTTTTATTGCAACATATTTTGAAGTTGCACCCCGGCACACTCTAAACTCATGTAACACCAACTTCTTCAGCACCCATCCAAAGTAGATTTTCCTAAGGCACAGGCACAACTCCCTTAACGTCAACATGACATGTTGCATGTTGTAAACCCATGCCCTGTGCTCTCCCCTTTGACACTGCATTTTGTCGTGCAACACCTCTCAAAAGTGCACCCTTTGATCCTTATCACAACTTTTCTCATGTCAACATTGAGTGCAAATTTTTTCATGTCAATATCCTCCCAAGTGCACCTAGCAATAAAAAGTCCCTGTAGTATGTTGTGAACCTGCGTCTTATGCCCTAAGCCTTATAATTGCTCATTCTTCATTTTGCAAGCTTTCATTATGAATAACATGATGGTTGACATGGCTCTTCTATGTTGGACCTCTTTGATTCTTCTTGCAGAACAACAACATCCATCCTTGAGCTCACACATGTCTTCATTAAGCAAGAAACCAACTAAAGCTAAAGCTAAAGCTAAGCATTCGGAACAAGAGATGAAGTACAAATATCAAAAAGTTAGAATGCCTGACTCATATGTAGAATGCATCCTCGACATCAGAGATTCTGAGTTGGGCCATATTGACATGGATGACTTTTGGGCGTTGACCAACTAGGCAAGCAGTGGCCCGTGGATGAACAAGTTGGTGGGCAGTGGATTGCATTTTACAGCTGGGCTTCCAGTAACTGCCATAAATAATGAGTTTATCATGTTAGTTGCCTGGTGCTATAACAAAGACACTAGATGTGTCAAAAATAAAGAAAAGCAACCCATCATAGACCTCACAGCTCGTCACTTTGAAATAATCCTATGCATTCCTCATCACAGGCAATATGTAGAAATAAGTCTTGAAGACTGCAAGAAGGCCTGGGACGATAATGAGGATAAATGTATGCAGATGATGAATGAGATTTATCTAAAGAACAAGAAGTCGGTGAGAAAATGGCCGTAAACCATCCACCGTAATGACTTCAATGAATATTTGAGTGATACAATCACCTTCTTAAACAGAGTATTTGGGCTCCCTAATGCCCATTATTTCCACAAATGGATGTTGAGGTATCTGGAAACCATGAATAAGAATGTGCCTAATCAGCATTTTGGTTGGGGAAAATCATTAGCAACACCATCTCCCAGCAGCTCCAACAAGTTCTAACAACTGGGAATTTCTACATGAATTCCTACATTGTATATGTTGCTACGGCAGCAAGGGATTTCACAAGCTTAGCTCAAAATGGGGTATGGCCCTAGGTCAAGATATATGAGTTCTAGCCAGAGCTGAAGCTCGAGGCCAGCATCTCTCAGTTCTCTAAGATTATTGATGCCTTCTTCTATGAGGTAATCTACTTGCTGAGGCCGAACATGAGACATTGTCGGACCAGCCTGAGTGTGATTGCTGCCACAAAGAAATGGGGAGAATTGTTCACACAATTCCCCACATTCACATACCTCAGAGTGGTGAATTTCGAGGGTGAACTAACGAAGCTTCCAAGGTTTGTAGGGAAAAATCTGATCCTCTTGGAGTTTTCAAGGAAACTAATCACTTACCATGAGAAGTGCATGAAGAGAAAGAAAGGAGGAACTCAATTCCCCCTTATAGTTGGCTGATACACCTACCCCACACTAGCCAAAGGATGGGAGATGTACGCTGAGCTTGAGTTGCTAAATCTAAAGAACAACTTCCCAGCAAGGCTGACCTTCAACTACCGGAGTTACCTCCCAAAGCTAAAATTTGATCCCATCCATGTTCCTGAGATTGAGGACATTTGGATCGACCTGACACATGAGATTGACATCAGGAAAAAATATCACTCCTGGCTGGCTGTGGCGGAGATCATCCACTATGGTGTGGCCATCGTCCCAAAGGAATTCCAAGAGACTGATCAAGAATTTGATCAGGTTTACCTTGACATAGATGGGGATGATTGGCCATTCGCAGAGATCGATAGAGCCAAAGCACCAAAAACCATTCAGGAAAGGGTTAAGCCCACGTTGCAGCACACTGAACATTGGTGCAAATAGAATGGTCTCACCTACCTTAGATTTGATTTCACTACTTCTCCTTTAGGTAGAGCACCTCCAAGACTAGCCCAAGTGCCGAAAGGAAAAGGAAAAGACAAGGAGGGTGAATCAAACAAAAAATAAGAAGCTCCTGAAGGTCTTCCTTCTACTTCTGAGAATCAAATAGTCGACCTAGTTTCTCCAGGTAAAGAAGAAGAAACAATAGAGGTTTCAACAGATACATCCACCCATGATGTTATCACAACTACAACTGCAGAGGTACCCAGTGTTCCTTCTTCCATTTCTTCTCCTCCTCCTGTCATCGAAGCATCTGTTCCTATGGATACATATTCTCCTCTCCCTTCCTCTCTTCCATCTCCCACCTCTTCCATCTTCTCCTCTCTTGTAGATCTGTCACCCAGTATTCCCTCCATCCAATTGCAGATACCTTCCATTTCCATGTCCTTCTCTTCTCCTATAGTAACTCTAGGCCCCACAAGTAGTGGTGCATTGGATTCCTTGTCAATGCCACCCTCGAGTGTTTCAACATACTTCCCTAAGGCCTCTATAGTTGCTTCCCCTTTCACTCCCACTTCTTCTTATATTCCCTCTACTCCCACTCCCATAAGTCCTAGTTGGATTTTTGACCACTTAAGTCAGCATAAGAGAAAGGTTCCCATCGCACCCATGGACTTCTCCGTCATTCTAAAGAAGGGACCCAAGAAGTAGAAAGTGATAACTCACTTTTCTAAGAGAACTTCAAGGGAGAGGGTCATGGAGATTGCTTACCTGGATTCCAACAAGGAAAAGAAGGATCTGTCTCCCATAGACTTCACAGTGACTCAAGTCACAATGGGGACCTCATCTGAAATCCTACAAGGAGAATCCTTGTCTGCAATGGATGCTCTCTTAAAAAAGATCCAAGAAGAAAAAGAGGATAAGAGAATACTCAAGGAACAAAACAAACATCTCCTCCAAGCATTGTAGAAAATGGGCAATGCTCCTCCTATGATGATCGTCAAACCCATTGAAGTTCTCAGTCAAGATAAAATAAATGAATATGTTATGATTGGAGAACACAGTATAGTGGTATCATCCTAGATCGAGAAAATCATCAGAGATGGTCATGAAATGATTGGGAAATTCATGGTGCTCTATCAAGATATAACCCAAGCAAATAAGGTGCTACAAGCAGTAGTAGGTTCCCTCTCTGAGGAGTTGGATAACGCCAGGTTGCAACATGAAACATTTCAAGCCATGGTTGACTGCCTAGCTGATGACCTATTGAAGGTCAGTGTTATTGATCACCCATGTGCACATAACAAAGCTCTCATCGCTTTAGATTACCAGGTTAATCAAATGGAATATATCCTAGAGAGGATAGATAAAATCAAAGATGAAGCCCTCGACGCACGATACAACATGGAGCAGACAGTTACAAAAATGGCTCTAGAAATGCTTAGTGAATCATACAACTTGAGAGAAGCAAACAATACATTCTAGTGCTTCAAGGCTATAGTCACTCAAGGTTTGGCACCACAGTTCACTTTCGACTGAGATTCAATCAATAACCTCTTGGCTTGCCACAAATTCATTAGATTTTTTATTGATGCATGTGAAAATTTTGCTAAGTTACCTGACAAGCTCAAGAACAAAAAAGAAACTTGCGAAGTCATTGAAAACCATTTCAAAGGTCCAGATGATGATCAAATTCAAGTGATGATCAACAAGTTTATGGAATATCGAGCGCAATGCCACATCGACTCTCCTGATCAAAAGCAAGACACCAAGTTTGAGCAAAGGGATGATGAGGAGTATTTTCTCCTCTTATGTATGCTTTGATTATTTTTGTAAAATATTTAAAAAGCATGTTGGCATTTATGATGACCTCATCCATGTTGTACTATGGGATGTTGTCATCCAAAAACTTTCCCAAAGTCAACTTTTGACTTTTTAGATATTTTGTAAATATCTTGTAAGATATTTTGTAAGTAGTTGGCTGGATTTTGTTTTCTTTCCTCTTCTCCTTCTATAAATATTGGAATACTTGTTGTATTCAATAGGTGGACATTTTTTGTATGAAAAGAGAAGTGAGGAGAGAAAGACTTTGTGTTTTCTTGTAACAGAACAAATATTAATACATATATTCAGACTTTGTGCTTAATGTATGTGTTATTCGCATCAGATCTTTCTTAAGTTAGATTAATGTTTTTATTATGTTGAATTCATTCCTATTATTGTCATATGTTCATCAGTATTGCTTTAATTTTTTATGCAAGTAAGTTTGGCTCTATTTACTACCAGCCCAAAGCATAAACCTTCTGACCTTTCTGTCTTGGAATTCATTTCTTTTCTTCCTTTAGATCTACCCTCCTCCATTCTTTCCCTCTTACCTTTCTTTTCGTTGTTGGAACTACCTCTACTGGGATGAGATCCCAAACCCCCTAAAGTTAGAATAGTGTAGATTTACATAGATTCATGCTTGATAGATTAGCAATAAACCAATTTCACTTTGTTATCTCAAAGAGGGGCTATGCCCTGCACACTATTGGCCAGTTTCCCCATGACCTTCCTAACCGATAGTTTTTTGGACCAAGAAGAGGATGGTGGGAAACTTAGCTATGAGCAACACCACCTAGGCCAGGGTAGAAAAACTTGGCCACCCTTACATTTTAGAGGCAGGTTGCTACTCTACAGTCCCATATCACAATATTATAGGGGCAACTAGTAGGGTCTGAGGCACATGTTGTCACATTATAGGCACATGTGGTGGCTTTACAGGCCTAGATTACATAGGGACAGGTACCTACACATATTGGGGATGGAGACAAGGGATAGGTAGCCACCATATAGGCTTAGGTAATAGGGTTACAAGGCTAGTTTTCCACTGCATAGGCTTATATTGTGACCTTAAGGGCCTAGGTCACAACACAGGGAATACCTTAGGCTCAGGGATAGGGTACCATGCTACAAGCATTAGTGGGACAAGGTCTCATGGTACAGAGAGGAGGGAAGGGTTCACAGGTATAGGGGCTGAGGCCACCAGTAGTATGGCAGAGCTCAGAGGTTGCTGCGAGACCTATGGTACCCCTACAGACAATACCGATGGCCAAATTCAAGGATGTCTTGATTGAGGCCAGATACTACCAAGATCATTTGAATGCTACTAGGATAGAATCCCCTTCCTATGTGGAGTACATGGTACAAAATTCCTCGAGTGAGAGGATGAGATCTTGCACACATAGTGTAGAGAGTATAAGGGGTTGGTGAGCCCAAAGATAAGGTCAGGGGGAGGCCACTAGTTCACAGAGGCCTGACCCAGCTGTAGGCCAGACAAAGGTGAGGGCTAGACCCGTAGAGGGTAGAGAGACAATGATAGGGTGCTGGTCTAGTAGGGAGGATGAGGAGACAAATGAGACCAGCCTAGACATCAGATGGGCCAATGATTGATGTCATCACTTTGTTTATTATTTTTGATATATACCAGCCTACGTGCCAATGATAGTGAGGCTAAACATGAGAGTTTTGAATATATACCGGCCCACATGCCAAAGATGGTGAGGCTTTATATGAGTGATTTTGAGATACTGGTATTTATTTGTATCTATGTATATATGTATTGATAAACAGACTTTCCCATTTATATAGTTGATGATGTTTATTAGATGGATGATGTACTTGTATTGTAAAATTTTAATTATTATCTATACATGGATGGAAACTAGGTGGATTAGGCATGATGGAGTCAAGTCGGTTTAGGCATGGTTGAGTTAGGTTTATTAGGCATGGCTGAGTTAGATTGGTTTAGGCATGGTTGAGTCAGGTCGGTTTAGAAATGGTTGAGTTAGGTCGATTTAGGCATGATGGAGTATTGTTTTTAATTTTGATTTAACTTCCAAGTTATTGGTAATATGGGAGATAAATGATGAGTTACATGTATGTTATGATGTAAATGATTGAGTGGATGCTTTTATGATGTGATAACATGGTAGATATGTATGTGTGGTAATTTTCCAAGTATTATAAAAATGAAATTTAAGATAGAATATGAATAGGAAAATGTGGGAAAATAGGTTAGGGTAAAGAGTGGCCAAGCTAACCTCCAAGGGCCCCATCCCCTAAGAGTTCTACCTACATATCCCCAACAAAAAGGGGCCTCAGGCCAATGTAGTTCTCCCATAAGCTAGGAAAAATAATGATGAATTAAAGGAATTAGTTGGTAGGTTTTAGGCATGATTGAATCTAGGTCATAGGCATGGTTAAATCTAGGTCATAGGCATGGTTGAGTCTAGGTCATAGACATGGTTGAATATAGGTCATAAGCATGGTCGAGTCTTGGTCATAGGCATGGTTGAGTCTTAGATGATAGTGAAAATCTTATAAAATATAGGTGTCGAAGGTCTGGTCCTGTATAGGACAATCAATAATTAATGAAGAATGTAAAATGGTAAGAGGTGGTAAAAGAGTCACTTAATTGATAAGAACCATAATGGGTCTACCATACCAAAGATGGGATTATGAAGGTAAAAACCTAAAGGCATTTCATAATGGACTATTCTAAGGGTGAATAAAGTCACATGATCACAAAATGTTACAGTTACAGCAAGTCTCTTGAGCAGATAGAACAATAGGGTGAAAAGGAAATGAGGTGAAAATAGGTGGTTTAACGTAACTTAGTGTACAACAACATGTTTACTTGGCAAGAAACCCATGATCAAAAATAGGCAAGTCCGTGACGAAAATTTATCATTTTCTTCATATGTTTTTGTTTTTGATAGATTGATCGATGCGGGAAGTCTATATGGGATGAGTATATTATATCCTTGAGGTCTTCGTGAAGATGATCAATGTGGGAAGCTTCTAAATATTTAATTGTATTTTTACAATGACTTTATATAGTTATCCTTTGAGGGAGAAGTCTATTTATAACAGTGAAATAGAGAGAAGAGATGTCCTTTTTGAGGGAGTCATCTGTTTGCTGGAAGTTTGACTCAAGGATTTTAATCCAATTTTTTTTTAGATGTTTAAGTCATGGACAAGACTATAGAGGAAGATTGGGTTCTTGTTTAGGAGACAAAACCATAACACACAGAGGTTAAGTATGAAAGAGATGGTTTCAAGTGAAGAATGACCATGTGATTCCATCTGTGAAATATAAGAAAAGTATCCATGAGAATCATGCCATGATCAGAGCCATGGTACTCATATTGAAGGTAATTCTGAAAGGTGACAGGTAATCACATGATTCTTTTTTAGTCGTTGATCCTCAAAACGGGTATCATGGAAGGTGAACAGTGCTCAAGGAATGAGTAGTCAATAGAAAGAAGGTGATATAGGACTTGATTTCATTAATAAAATGGTCTAAGATGAAAGGAATTGAGGGACTCAATTTTGGGTTTATCTTCAAGTGAAGAAAAATTATAAGCACCTGATCCATAGGCATGAGTAATGATATAGGGTCCAAGCCAATTAGGAGAAAATTTGTCCCGTTTACTTTTCTCTTCTTTGGTGACATGTTGATTTTCCTTTAGGATGAGGTCTCTGACCAGGAAGGTTCATTTGTGGACACATTTTTCATAGGAACATATTATACATTTTTAGTAGATTTGAAGATGATCAAGAGCATTGAGACGATGCTCATCTAACAACTCAAGTTGTGCCAAATGGTCCTAGTGATAGTCATCGTCATTGATCATGTCTTGTAGTGAGATGCAGAGAAATGGAATCTAGACTTTGAGAGGCAAGACAACCTTGTTACCATAGACCTGAGAGAAAGGTGTGGTAGTATTCGAAGTGTGAATACTAGTGTGGTAAACCCACAAGGTGAAAGGAATGTGCGTATGCCAATCCTTCTCAGTATCGTCAACTACTTTCATAAGAATTTTGTTCAAGGTTTTATTGGTTGATTCTACCTGGCCATTTGTTTGTGGGTAATCAGGTGACGAGAAACTGAGTTGAATGCCAAAAGTGTCACATAAATTTTGTAGGGTTTTTTTTAATTATTTTTTGTTATCAGTGATGAGGCGGTGAGGGATGCCAAAGCAACAAATGATGTGATGGTTGATGAATTCACATGTTTTCTCATCTTTTCTAGAAATGAGGGGAATGACTTCCATACTTTTAGTGTAGTATTCAGTAGCAGTTATAATCCATTGATGGCATTGTGAAGAATGAGGATTTATCTCTCCAATAAGATCCAAACCCCATTAAGAGAAAGGCCAAACGTCTTGTGTGACCTATAAGGCATGACTAGGTGCGTGATGAAGATTATCATGTTTCTGGAATTTCAAACAAATTTTGACATAGTCATAACAGTCATGGGTTAGGGTTAGACAATAATAGCTAAGGAAAAGAATGCGCTTAGTGACAGCTAAGCCAATAAAGTGTCCTCCACAAATTTTGTTGAGAACTTCTTTGATGGTGTAAGGAATTTCAGAACTTGTAAAGCATCATAAGAGAATACCATCGAAGTCACGCTTATTAAGGAGACCACCCATCATGACATAGCAAGAGACACTTTTAAGAAAGGAATGTTGTCCATTATGAGTGAGAATGGGAGGCAGAATGGAAAGGGAAAGGTAGTATGCAAACTACTAATACCAAAGGTCGCATAGGACATGTGCAACAGTTCCAACAGAGTTGACATATCAAGATAAATAAGAGGGTGATAACAAACTTTGTATAGTGACAAATATTTTGGATTCAGTAGGTGAAGCGGGTATCTGAGAAGCTAGGTAGACCATGGTATCCAAAAATTTGTTAGTAGAACATAGGGTGGTTTGAAGTTTGTAATGGTCAAAGGTAGTCAAAAGTATGTCGACATGACATTTGTACTTTTTCAGTATTTTTTTATGACACTGGTATATAGGATTGACTTCATTTACAACCAGTTGGGAATCACCAAATATATTAATTGATTTAACATCTAGGAGTTGGCGGTTTGAAGGCCTAATACAAGTGCTTCATATTCGGTGATGTTGTTAGTGCAATAAAAATCTAGTTTGAAAGATAAAGGCATAGGTTCACCATCAAGAGGAATGAAGATAACACTTGCACCACCTCCACACTGACATTTGGAACCATCAAAGAATAAGGTCATCTGGTAAGTGGTATCATCCAAAGAGAGGGTAGAAATGGATTCATCCGGGAAATCATATTTAAAGGGTTGATTTATAGAAAGAGGTGCGTCTGCTAGTTGGTCAGTGATGACTTGTCCTTTGACAAAAAATTTATTGATGAATTTGAGGTCAATGTCTGCAAGAATCATGAGCCAATGTGCAATACATTTATGCTAGTAGGGTTTGGCGTACATGTAATGTAAGGGATCAATGTTAGTGACAAAATATGTTTTGTGGTTGATTAGTTAATGACAAATTTTAGTGGCTACAAAAACTGAGGCTAAGCAAAGTTTTTTAGCGTGGGTGTACCTAGTTTCATAGTCTAAAAGGGTATGACTTATGTAATAAAATACTTTCTCCCTATGTTGATCATCACGATGAGTGAGCATGGCAACTAAGGAATGGTTTGTAGTAGAAATTTATAGGTAAAAGGGTTAGTCATCCTTAGGACGAATGAGCATCGGTGGTTTAAGAAGGTATTTTTGTAAGGCGTCAAAGGATTTTTGGCATTCATCATCCCATTTGAATGAGACATCATTTTTAAGGAGATGATGAAATGGTTGGAAGTGGTCAGAAAGTTGTGAAATAAATCGATGGATATATTGCAACTTACCTTGCAAATTTTTAAGTTAACTAAGATTAATAGGCGGAGGCATTTCGAGAATAGCCTTTACCTTAGTAGGATAAAATTCTATTCCACGCAAAGAAATGATGAAACCAAGGAGTTTTCTTGAAAGCACCATGAAGACACACTTCTTAGGTTGAAGGCAAACACAATACTTGATGAGGTGGTCACAAATGACCTTAAGGACTATTAGGTGTTCGAATTGATGTTTTGATTTGGCAAGAGGTCATCTACGTAATCTTCCAATATTCGATGCATGATGTTGTGGAAGATATAAGTCATGGCTCGCTGATATGTAACCTAACTCGATAGTAGGAGGTCCCCCAAGGAGTAATGAAGTTATTTTTGTGTTGATCTTCTAGAGTGAGTAATATTTGATTATGACTTGAGAAATTGTTCGTGAGTGATAGCATCTCATGGCAAGTGGTAAGATCAACCAGTTGGTTAATTCCTGGTAGAGGAAAATTATCTCTAGGGAAAATGAGTTTGAGGTAATGGAAATTCATGTAAATGTGGAGTCCCTATGTCACTTATGTGACACGGATGTTGTTATAAATCCATTGGGGATAGTCAATGGGTAGTATAAATGACACTAAGAGAAGGCTTTGAAGTTCTTCTTTGACTAGAAGAGCAATACGCAGATGCATTTTCCGTAACTTTTGTCTTATGGATTTGGCATCAGGAATGGTTATGATATTGTGGACCAAAATTTTTGGGTCAATACCAAGCATATCAGCATAGGACCAAGAAAAAGTGTTTCTATGGTCCCAGAGGAAAGAAGTAAAAGCTTCCTGTTCAACAACATCTAAAGATTGTCCTATATTTAGAATGCGTGGGTTGTTTTGAGTGCTAATGTTGATTTTGATAGTTGATTCATTCAACATGGTTTACATCTCAGAAGGTAATGAATGGTGAATATAATAATCTTCCACACCAAGGTAGGTGATTATAGACTCATTTTCCTGACATTGAATGACGTTAATAGAATATGTATCATCATGGATCATGTTAGGCTACAGGAAGTGAAGAGAAGATGGGGCCTCGCCTTTGCGTTTATAAGTCAGAGGTCTGAGGCAAATCATGTTTACCAAAAAAAACATTAGGAGGAATAGATTCGGGATCTATGGATCTATGTACATTAAAAGAAGGTATGGTGGCCTTGTTCATAAAAAAACTGAAGCCAAATCCTTTCCATGCATTACGATGGAGGAAAGTGTGTGTGAAGTAGTGGTTAGTAAGATATTAAAGGTCAGATGAAAAGGGTTGTGTTTGGGATGGAGGTTCAAGTGAATAAGTGGGTGTATCAAGTCCCCCATACATTAGGTTAGTGTGAAGGTGGGGAGGACCATAAGGGAAAAGCTCACCTACGTAGTAGTCATAAAAATGGCACTGGAGGAGGTTTCCATACTCTTACAAAGTGAGGAATGTTTCAATGTTGTATAGGCGGCACTCCCCCAGAGTGAGTCGTTAAAAAAAACCTTTTAAGGGATTGGTAGTATATATGTGGGTAGCAGAGATAAATGATTCACTAGATGATTGGACATGAGGGGTATTGGTTGGTTGGGAAGTAGATGGGTCAGCTACAGAGGTTGTGGTCACAATAGGAATAGAAGAGTTAGGTATGGGATAGTTGGCAGAAGCATTGGTGGATAGGATCATGGGTGAAGGATAACTGCGGGTAGTGGAAGATGCCTTGACTGGTACAAGTACATCACTAGGTTGGTAAAACATGTTACAATTTTTGAATGGTGACCAGTTAATGGGGATGGTATATTTATATCCTTCATGTTCAAATATTACATAGTGGTGTAAAGGTTAAGGGACATAACCCATGATGTGAATCCAAGGTCTGTTGAGTAATAGGTTATATTGGAACTCTCCATCTAAGATGTAAAATAGTTCCAGGATAGTGTAAGGACCTACCAAAACGTGGAGAATAATGGTGTTAAGGGTGGAGATGATGTCTTCATTGAAGGTGTTTCACCTGATTCTGAGAACATTTCTTGCAATGTGACAAAACAGATAAGGGTAAAAAGGCTAGGAGGAATAACTGTTAAAGTTGGTTGAAGATTGTTGGGCATGAGTTGAATTCTCAATCCACATCTGATCGTGAGAGATTCCTTTTGGCTAGGAGGAACTACCTGAAATAAACAACAAGACCACCAAATGGAAGTTAAACATCATATGCAGTGGACTTCCTAGCGTATGCTAGATCCAGGAAGTGCGATACTCCCTAGAAGGCTGTCAATCCACTGTTTTAAACAAATTAATGTGATAAATAAGGTAAATATTGTCCTACTGTAGTCAATATGATTTAGGCATCTCATATAAACACATAATAAAAAATCTAATCTAACAGGCTATGTTAGGATCAGATCTGGAGATTGGGTAAATGGTTATGGGTTTCTGTAGGTCTGACAGAGATCTGATGGAGGTCACAGGTGATTATAGTTAACCTGGGAGTAAATAGGTAGGTTCTTGGTCTATACTATGTTGATAGACATAGAGATCGATGTCAACCAAGTCCTGATCAATGTCAGTTAATTATGACTGATGTCGGTCACTGAAGAAATGATAGGGGTCAAGAAAACGGGTCTTGGTCTATTTTCTAGGTTAATGGGGAGCTAAATGAGGCATCTACGAGGTGTGGGTAGGGATGTAGGTCAGTGGGTAGGTCTGGTGGGGTTTTGGTGAAGTGGGGAGGAGTTATGGGTTAAGTTGTTGAATAGTAACAAAGGCCAGTATCAGGTAGGTAGACTGACACCGGTATAGGCTTGACCGACAAATGTTTAGGGAGACTGACACCGGTAACTGTGGGAAAATGGAAGATGTTGTAGAACGGATTTTGGATCTTCTTTTTGATTGCACAAAGGATTGGGTAGGTTGGAATGGGGTGTTGGATTGCTAGGATAGGGTTTTGATGGGTTTTAGAAGAGGTATAGGGGGATGATTATCATAGAAAATTAGTGAGTGGATGGAAAAGCAATAGCACACAAAAAGATGTAAATACTAAGAGTATCTAAACAAATTGGATTGAAAAGACAATTGTACTTACTTGGAATCTGAGCTAGCAGTCAACTTTGGGTGAAGATAGGAGATGGTGCTTAGTGGTTTCTTCTATAGAGGGTCACCAGTGGATAGGAAACTGTTTCTTGAGATGCCTGGGTTTTCCTCCTTGCTTGGCTGAATCAAATCTTGGCTTGGATAGTTGTGGATGTCTGGGTGTGAATGGATGCTCGCTCTGGTTGCATGTAGATGTGATTACTCTCCCTTGCTCTCATAATGTGCCAACCTTGAAATAAGACTACCAAAAGGGAATAAAAGGTGACCGATGAGGTTCTGGGTTGACCGGTGTCAGTTTAGGGGTGACCGACATCGGTTAGGGTGGGATTCCCTAGGTTTACTAAAATGGGCAGATCGTCTTGATTTCTTGGATCCAGTTAGTTTCTTTTCATGGATTAGAATGGAAACTTCTTTTCTAATGGGTGGGAATGTGGTTAGAGAGGTTATAGGGATTGATTTTTAGGATTAGGCCAAATCTTAGCCCATTAAGGCAAGTAGGATTAGGTCTTAGTTAGTTATGGAACCATTTCAAGAATAGGTCTAAGGTGAGGTGGCTGGATGAGATGTCTAGGTGAGGTAGAAATTAGGATAATTAGATAACAATTATTATGAGGATATGGATTAATTTAATTAAGTTAATATTAGTGTAGGGTGTGAGGGGCCATGGTTAGGTGAGTGTGTTCAAGTTGATTATTTAACAAAGGGTTAATGAGTGTGTGACCCAATTTTGGTGTCTACAAAAGTAGTGCAACATAACTAGGTTATTATGCATACAATTAGAAGGGATGCACCTTTTATTGTACGTGTTGGAGGAGATTATTTTAATGCTATCACCACCATCGAAAATGATGTGTCGTATGTATATGTTATCAATATAGATGGAAATGAAAAGGGTGGGATCAGGTTCATCTGACTAGAGAGGTACAATATCCTCATCAGAGAAGCTGATGGTGGTGACTTGAGGAGTGGGCATGGGGTTAGAAGAAGGAGACGATTTGGTAAGTGAGGCCACTGGTGTGGGGGCATTGGGTAAACCTTCAATTGATTAGGGATTGTCTATGAGATTCAAAAGTTTAGATGAGATTGTACAAAAAAATCTATAGAGGAAATTGATATAATTGTTTTATCATTATGTAATGGGTAACCCTGTCAGATATAGGGTATTTAGGTCCTCGAATGATGATTTTGGGCGCAGGTGCAGATGGTATATTGGGCATGGGGTTGGTTGATGGGTTAGTTACTTTTTCTTTGCCTTTTTCTTTTTGAGCATGGGTGACAACTTGAACCATGTTAATCTGAGGGGAGGTGGTAAATGGAGAAGGTGTAGGATGAGTGGTGTAATGACGTGATGGGAAAAACCTAATGGTGGGGAAAATCCTTATGAAGTGAGTTGGGAACACCAATATTTGGGTGGTGATTTGGATAACTCTTTGATACAGGCCATGTTGATCTCAAATTTTGGAGGTGGAAAAAAGGGATGTGGGGGTGGAGATGCAGGTCATTGAAGAGGAAAAGGATGATGATATGTGATGATATGTGAATGTGGAATATGGTCCTCATAAATAATGTCATCATTGTTTAAATTTTCTTTAGGATGAAAAAGTTGGAGAAGAATGATTTTTAGAGCCTTATAATTTTCTACATCATATCCTGACATAGGATGATAGGAAAAAATATTGGTTCCATCAAACCCTTTTGTTTTGGGTTTGTGATGATCGTAAGGTCGAAGTTACCCATGGGGACAACTGAGTTGTGGTGGAAGTGGTTGGTATAGGTTGGGTGGATGGTATGGGTTGAATTCATATAGGTAAAGTTGGGGTTATAGTAACTGGTGGAGGTATAGGTGGTAAGAAGTGTAGAGGTGATGGTGAGGGTGTTTATTATTTGGGAGAATGAGGTGTAATGAAGGCTCATGATGCAACACTAGATTCTTTAGATTTTGACTAGCCTTGGGTAGGAGACTGTTTGATCAAGGTTGATGGATGGGCCCCTAGGATGGATGGAAGAGGGGAAGGTGACAAAGGTGTGGTAGGTGAGACCGGTGTATGTGGCCTAGAAGGTTGGGTCTTCCTTTTAGGAAGAGGAATATGTTGGTGTGGGTTTGGGAAGATGCGTCTAAGTCTAATTTGATAGGTGGGTGAGTATGTATTGATGTCAGAATGAAACCCAAAGTAGTGATGTGTCTAGATACGGGTGAGGAGATAGGTGTGGGTAGGTTTTTAGGTTTTGGAATGGTTTTAGTCGTGGGTAGAGGTTTTTATGTAGGTAGGGATGATGAAGAACAATCCATTTAAATAGGCATGGTCAGGGTTGATCTGGTTACTGGAAATACCTTTGGGTAGATAGTGGAAGTATCTTAAGGAAACATTTGCATTTGAGTCGAAAATGATGAAGACGTTCCTAGAGCATGAAATTATAAACATAATCCAAGTGATTGGATAGTCATGAAAATGGGATTTTTATAGGAGAATATGGAGTTGGTTTGGTGGCAATACCTATAAAATATGTTTGTGAGACATGGAATTGGATAGCTTTGGACTTTGTAGGTAACAGAGTCAAGATCATGTCAATGGGGTCCTAGGAGTTGTGGGAGAACTTCCCCCAACAGGTAGTGTAATTTATAAATAATATCCAGTGGGTAGGAGAGATGGTAAATGGGGGTAGGTAGACTTATCCCTTAGTGGAGGAGAAGGCAATGATGATTCTAATGTGGATGGGAGAATTTAAAGTGTTGATTATCTAGTAGGTTTTACAGTAGACGATGAAATGGCATTGGTAGAAAATTTGGGTTCCTCTGTGGGTGAAGGAAGAGATGAAGGGGACTCCTTTTTGGGTGAAGGAGTGGAAGAGTAATGCTCCTCTGTGGAAAGAGGATATTGTGCTAGAAATTCCTCAATAAAAAAAATAGGTGGGATTTGAGGAATGACCAGTACGATATCAAAAACCACATGGACCTCACATACATTGTTGTCACTGGATAAAGGTTCACTATTTTGATTAGATGATGGTTTATACTTAGGTAATGAATTTTTAAAGATGTGTCAATTTTGATTTTCTGGTGTGTTTAGGTTATTTGTGACGAGGTCTCCATTATCTATCATATCTTGGAAAATAATCTTAAAATTTATGCAGTTACTGTCATTATGGCCTTTGACATGATGGTAATTATAGTAGTTATATTCCTTATACTATGAATACATAAGACGAGCGGGATCAAAACCAATATTAGGTTTGATGGGAGGAAGTGTAATGGCTCCAAATTTAAGAAGAGTTTCCAAGAATGAAGAATAGGGCTCTCCATATGAATTATACTTCCGCTGCTCCCACTGGAACTGAAAGGCATGAACAGGGGCAAGATTAGTAGAATTTTGGACTTGATTAGAGGGATGAGATGGACCTACCTTGATGATTACTGCATTAGTAGATCCTTTGGTATTTAAATAATTATTTTGATGTTTTCAAGATGAAGAAGAATCATTTGGTTTGAACGGGGCGTTCTTATTTCGTAATTGGATTTTCTTTTCTTAAATGGAAAAAAATTCCACCTTTTGTGCCATGGTGAACACTTCGTCAAATGTTCAGAAGATTTGGACCTGCAAATTTTGATGAGATGTGTCTGGCACAAGCTCTAGTGAACAACTCAATAATTTCAATCTGAGGTAGTTGGAATTTTAATTGGTTGATAAGACTCCGCCAGTGGGTAACGAAATCTGTGATAGATTCATCTTCATACTATCATGTTGAATATAGGTCATTCATGGTGACCTTCTTGACTACATTGATCAATGAGTGGTCCAGGAATGCATGAGCCACTTGGTTGAAGGTATAGATAAAATGTCTAGGTAAATTTTTGTACCAATCTAAGGTGGGTCATGTGAGGGACATGGGTAATTTTTGTAAGAGCAAAGCCTCATCATGGGAAATTAGGTAACACCCATACTTGAATGACTGCAAGTGCTATTGTGGATCCTCTTTACTATTGAAATGGTTGAACTTGGGAATTTCCCAATGTATAGGGTACGGGAAAATAGGAATGGATGGATGAATAGGCTCATTACAGATTTCATCATAGGTCAAGGAGTTATGAGAGCTAGAAACCGATGCTTCTAATGTCTACATATTTTCCATCATCATCCTAAAGAGGTCATGGTGGGTTGTGAGGTGCCTCTTGTAGTAAAGGGAGGTTGATGATGGGTGTATGATGTGGAGGGTATCCCAATACATGGATGTTCCAAGTATGAAAAATGTGAAGGGGGGATAGATACAGGTGGAATGTACCCTAAATAAGTAACATTCAAAATTGGGGGCTACTAGTGATGCGTGTAAATAGGTGGGGTGGTTACAAAAACTCTCATGGTAATGGGTGGTAAATACTAAGGGATAGAAAGAACTAGATTTTGGAAAGGGGTGTGGGTTTCTAACACTGAAGGAGGTTGTGATGTAACCAGTACATATGAGGAAAAGGGGGCAGATGGGGCTATGCTCAAAGAATTCGATCAACGAATGGCTTACACTATGGGTTTAATAGATGTTGTTGGGGTAACAGTTATGTCAGAAGTAGAGCCTAACTGAGAAATCACATGGGGTAATGTGGATGAGGGTAGTATCGAGCTAGTGGTAGTTGATGCGGAAGTGGGTATGAAGGAAGGAGGTATACATACAAGAATTTCGTATATTAATTGTCCTAAGACGTCCTAGGTAGATGAGTGGGTGAGATATTATTGTAGGGCCATGGGATTCTGATCAAGGAGTCTTGCAAACTCCTCGTCACTGGTAGTAAAGGGGGTAAGATGAGTTGGATCCATAGGTGACAGGATGGATGAAAGTGATGGACTTAGTGGGAGTGGCTAACAGGTGGCATGAAATACAAGGGCATTATTTTTAGCTGAAATTCAACACCATGTGAATTAGTCTTGACCTGGTAAAACTCTATTCTATAAATGACATAGAAAGTAGAAGAAGCAGGGAAGGATATAGTCCAGGGGGTGTAAAATCTGGTTAGTGTTTTGATGAAAAATCAAACATAGAAATTGACAACGGTCAGTACAATCAATGATGGTTACAGGGGAACTGACAAAAGTTATGATAACCAATACTAGTCACTGTGGAAAGTACCAATTTTAGAAAATGAAACAAAATTGATGAATATGAACCAGGGAAATTGTATATGTAAGAGATATCAAAATTTTAGGTGATATGATGGTGTCCTAAGGACCCAAAAATAGAAAAGAATGGGTGATGAAGGTTTTTTTAGGTAAATTAACCAAAATAGTCAGAAGCCAACACAAGTTAGGTAAACCGATGATGGTCAAATGTAAATTGAAAATGTTTGTTGGACCGACATTGGTTACTGTGAAATTAGAAGAAATGAAGATAAATGGCTGTTTTTGAATTTAAACTAGATATAAATATGAGAATTACTAGATAAGATCTTTACACACTTAGAAAAAACTAGAATACTCCAGCTATGATGGGGATTGCAAAAGAAATAAGAAAAATGGAGAATCCTAACTCACACCTCAAAACGTAAGTCAAGAACAAAGCCAAGAAAAACATGTAATCCTAAAAGTGAATTTATGTTTGTTTTATCTTATGCTAATACGATTGGCTTGTGAATTTAGAACAGATTTTTTGGTTAGGAAGGTGTCCTATGAAGAAGGAAATATAAAGGTGAGGTTTTAGGTTATGTTATGGCGGGGGCAGTCTTTTCTCTGAGGTGATGACTAGACATAGATAGCCAGTTGGGTGCCCACTGTCAATCTTCTGATCGTGTGATCATTGACAGATTCTTCCGGGTGGGATGTTGTTTAAGAAGATGTGTAAATTCAAATTTGTGCACTTTTGCAAAGAGAGAAGAGAGAAATGTGCTTTCTATGGTTCAATTGTGTCAACCATCAGTTGGGCATGACTTCTAACATATAGGTTGCCCTTATTTTTAAATGTGAGCTAATAATGCAACATACAAGGATGAAATGCACCAAATTTTGTAACCCAAATTGACAATTATATTTGATGAAGCAAATGATGAATAGGTCAAGAACATGTACCAAATGACAAATGTCATTTAAGACAAATAGAAGAAAATATTACCAAGGAGAGGATTAAATATGTATTTTTGAAAAGGAAAGAGACACACAAAACATTTCCCTATATGAATAAAAATACAATGAACCCAAAAGAGGGTCCCACAAGGTGTGTCAAAATGTTTCTCCGAATAGTGATGCATACGTGAGAGAAAAATAGATAAGGTAAGGGTAAGGAGGAATACCTATGAGTGAAGGTGGAAGGTAGAGTGTGTGTGTTCTGATTTTCCGATCCAATGGTGATTGTGAGAACTTCCTTTTTACTAGGAGGAACTACCTATGAATACAAAACAAGACCACAAGAGGATATTAAATAATATATGTCTTTGGATTGACTAACGTATGCTAGATCCATGAAGTGTGATACTTCTTAGATGGCTGTCAATCCACTGTTTCAAAAAATTTAATGCAAGAAATGATGTAAACCAATAATGTCCTACTATAGTTGATATGATTTAGTTAACTCATTCCATTACAATAAACAAATATAATCCAATAGGCTAGGTTAGGATCAAATTTGGAAGTCAGAAAGGTAAGTAAAGTGGTTAGGACAAGTTAGGGTCAAGCCTTAGGTGGTCTAGGTTATTAGGTGAAAGGTATGAGGTTGTTGTTATAAGTAGGTTTTCCAAACACAGAGACCAACATCGGTCGGGTATGACCGATGCCAGTTGTAAGGAGATCAATGAAGGATTGGATTAACTGACATCGGTAGGGTCGGGCTGGTAGAAACTTAAGAGATTGAGTTTGATGATTCTATAGGATTGCCCAAAGAATAGATTGATAATGGTGAGGTAGATGATAGTGCTGGGAGTAGTTAAAGATGTTTGGGGTAAATTATGTGGGGTTAAAATATTATAGGTGATTAGGTGGAGGGATTGGAAGGAGGATGAGAGATGTTTGGATGCAAAGGAGAGTAGAACTCCAAAAAAATATGAAAAAACTAATCTAAATAAATATGGGAAGGTGTAGATCCAAAGGTACTTTTTGGTGTTTATAGACCTGGTGGTTGGATGAAGGTGATAGTTGATCCATGGAACCAGTGGTGACTACCATAGTTATGCTTCTTAGAATGTTATCATGAATGCTTATATTTCAAATCATTGTTTGGTGCTAGTTCAAGGTGTTTGGATGTGCAGGAGTGCTTTGGTACATACTTGCATGTAGATATTTCTTCTCCAAAACTTGAATAATTCTTGCAACCTCTGAAACAAGGTTACCAAAATGAATATATGGTAACCAATAACGGTTTAGGTTGACCGGCATCGGTTAAGGTGGTAAATCCTAGGTTTACTACAAATTACAGATCTTGGCAATATTTTTGGCCATCTCTATCCATTCTCATGGATCAAAATGGAATGTTGTGCGTAGATAACTAGGAATGTGGTTAGAGGAAGAATATACATGTGATTTTAGGGTTGAATTGTGTCCTAGTTAATTATGGTAGGTAGGACTAAGTCTTAATTAGTTATGGTGAGTGGATATTGAATCCTAGTAAAAGGAAAACATGCTAAGAATAGGTTTATGATGAGGTGTATAGGTGAGTTGGTGGGGTGATGTGTCTAGGTGAGGTGGAAATTAGTATAATTAAGGTAATTAAATAATGAATATTGTGAGCATGGGAATTGATTTAATTGGGGGTAATTAAATTAATATACATGTAGGGTAAAGGGGTAAAGGTGTGTGAGCACTAATGGCGGGAGGCAAAAAAGAAGCTTAGCAATGGCAAATAGCTATAAGGGTGACCGATGCCAGTTATATAGTGACCGACGTCAGTTGGCTAGGGCACAAATATGACTGACATCCGTCATGTCGAATTGGGGTTAAAAAAGGAAAATTCCACTTTTTACAGAATCATTTGTCAATTATAGAAAATGATAGAAGAGAGGCGGAAATTTGGAAAGTGACAGAATGAGATGGAGAGCTAAGTTGGTGAGCCGCGTAGCGGGAAATTGACATTTGTTTGGGGGGTCTATGAGATTGGTTTGAGTGATTCGATTGGTTGTGAGGGTGAGGTGTTGATTTGGGCTTGAAAAAGGTGGGAGAGGGCTTGGGGTGGGCCACTGGTGTAGCGGCCAGATGTACCACCACACAGAAGACATCGGGACGAGGTAGGATTCTATCCCAATCCTTCAGTTTTTATTGAAATGCGTTGTTAAAATTGGTTTTGTTTAAAATTTGTATGAAATTTTAATATTTGAAAGTTATTGGTAAAAATAAAGGAAAGAAGGGGTGGGAAGGTCCAATGTAGGTTAAATAGGAGTGAGAATGAAGGTACAATAGGTTTGGGTAGGTTAGAATGGGTATTTAAGTCAGATTTTGAGAATTTTTTGAAAAAAGGGTGGGGGTTTTAGATTTTAATGCCGCGACAGTGACCGATGATAGTCAAGGGTTGGCCAATGTTTGTTGGAATTGGATGACATTGGTCAAATATTAAGTGACTGATGCCAGTTATGATGGACCAATGTCAGTCAATAGTGACCGATGCCGGTTGGCTCTAGAGGAAAATAGGTCAATAAACAAGATTGGGTGGGAGGGAAAAAAATAGGTAATGAGATATAAATGCAGGTTTAGTGAGAATGGGTAGGGTAAAATGTTCAAATAGGTACGAGTTAAAGGATTTCAAATTGGGATGGGAGGAAAAGGGGTAGTCTTTAGGGTTGGGGTGTGGTTACGGGGTAATAAGTAGGGAGGGTCTTGGGAATATGTTGGTTGGTTAAGAGTTACGTTGGGTATGGTTAAGGTTTAAAAATGTTGTGGTTTGTTTGTAGTAGGCTAGGGACTAGCTACAGATGCGGGATAGAGTACCACCTCTGTTGCTAGTGGTACAATCGAGCTTGACTTCTGAGGAGTGGAGGCATGTGAAAGACGTTGACCTGATTGGGGTTTGAAATTATAGGAACATTATTTGGGAGCTGAGCCTGATGGTCACACTCATCGATAGATGGGATTGAATGAGTAACACATTTCATTTTCTGATGGGTGAGATCACAGTCACCCTTGAGTACATATACAGGATCATGTGGCTACCTATAGTGGGAGAGAAGGTGTATTCGATTTCTTCAAAGGCATCAGAGGAGCTGATGTTGGTGGTCTTTGGAGAGGGGATGGTGGAGATGAGGTTCCATAGCACGAGCCTAAGTTATAGAGATATGTACATGGCCCATCCTCAGGAGATGAGGTTGGTTATCCTAATTATGGAGGTAGTGTGTTGTTTTACGCTGCAAGATGTAGAAGGTAGGAGATTCCCACGGGCGTTGATGGGGGTTATCCATGACATGATGGATGAGAGGAACCACGTTTCTTGGGCACCAACATTCTTGGTGTAGTTATATAGGGAGCTATGGGCCTATGGGAGGTTATAGAGGTCTAATTTGTGTTGTACCTTTCTGCTTCAATGTTGGGCATACGAACACATCATATGTGTGCTTTTAGTCAATATGCCCTGACCTGATTCATTCAAAGTGGGCTTGGTTCAAGTAGGCTATAGGCGTTGGGTGCATTTTATTGGAGAGCCAAGGGCTGTCAGATATACACATGATGTAGCATACTATAAGCACATACTAGAGGGTTTTTCTAGAGTGGACATAATTTCGAGGATGTATGTTAGCTTCCCTTCATATAGGTAGATGGTAGTAGAGTTAGATGAGCTGTAGTTGATGAGGTGGATAGAGGGACGCCATGCTAGAGAGCATGAGATGATACCCATGGATAGGGTCAAATGATAGTTTGGGCTGCCTCAGGATGTGCCTTTACCACAGCTGAATGGTGTTGAAAGCATAGGAGGATTAGGTAGTGGACCGGCGAATTGATTGATGAGGTCATAAATTGGCCATAAATTACCATTATTTTGTCCTTCTAAGTTACCTTTGAAAGTGGATTTAAATGTAATATAGGAACTTATAGTTTACTTAAGATAGAATATAGGATATATATCTTGTTCATTCTTTAGAAATATTTTGTTGATTGATCCTATTGATTATTTGGGAAAAGATGCAAAGTCTTGTGTATGCAGGGCATAAAGGAAAGATAATTCTAGTATTGGGAAAATTGGAATTGATTATGAACAGTACATTTAAACTCAAATATGATTTCATATTCAGATTCCTCTCAAAAAATTACTCAAGAAAAATAATCATCTCAATCTGAGATCACATGTAAAAGTTATAGTTGTTTTAAGTTAGATTCGGAACTTGCAAATTTACTTCCAGAACTCACAGATTTAGTTCTGGAACTCACAGGTTTAGTTCCAAAACTTGTATTGCAGTTCCCATTTAAACAACCACTTGAGACCCAAGAAATTACCTAGGGTTAGCTAGAAAATTATAGGATTTTTTTTTATTAGATATGTCCACAACCAAGTTGCAAGACAACAGTTTGCCACTGGCAAGTCCCGGAACAAATCCTATTTACCAAAACACAAGTTTCCTTTATCAACTTATAACAAGTTCACAAGGTTCCAATTTTAGGGTTACATGTTTTAGTTAGGTTCAGGGAGTAATTTTACCCCCATACCTGCTCTCTAGAAGGCTCATAGTTTCAACTAGATTTTTCTCCTAATTAACACTTCCAAAATTTCCCTAAACCATTCCCAATGGATAGGAAATTTTCTCACATTTTCGGTGATATAAAGAAGTCATCCTAACTCCTTGTAGAACTCAAGATATGAGTGGGCAAAGTTTCTAAGGAAAATATTCCCCTAGGGGACACGTGTCAAGAGGAGGGGGAAGCACTTTGGATGGATTGGTAGGTCACGGGGCGGCATAGGAAAATTTTCCCACCGTAAAGCTCAAAGTCACAAAGTATTTCGCACCCCTGTGGGTCCCTGGAGGACACGTGTCGAAGCTTGACGCAAGGCGGAAAAGGGTGAGGAGTTTGGTGGAGTGGTGGGGTCTTTTGGCGTGTTGTACCTAACAGGGAATAAAAAGAAGAAGAGGGCACATGGGTCCACGCACCCTTGGAAGGACCAAGTCCGAGGGGGAGGCGGGGTTGCAGGCCATGGGGAGAAGTTAACAAATTTTCCCAGAGGCCAAAACCAAAAATTTTAAGGGGTTCTACCTTACCTGATGCCACCCCAAGGTGCTATGTGGCATGCTCTTATTAACTGTAGGCCGATGGGGCCAAAACAAAAATTTTTCCCAAAAAATTTAAAACGGTTAAATTCAAAAGGAAAACTGCACCTTCGCCGTAACAACAAGAGGACACATGGCACCCTCTGATTGGCTACGGGCCGGCAGAGGAAAAATGAGAATTTTTCCTAAGAATTTTTTTTTAAAAACATAAGTTTCAATTTTTGAAAGGAGTCCATCCTTCCACCATGCCATGTGGCAGCATGTGATTGGCTGTGGGCCGGCGAGTTTGAGGGGCAAAATGGGAAAAATTTCCCAAGGAAATTTTTTGAAAAGGGGTAAGTTTAAGAATCGGTCTACCCTCCTAAGGTGCCACATGGTAGGCCCCGATTGGTTGTGGGATGGTGGGGGCTGCAGACCTTTTCAAGAAATTTTTCCAAAGTTAAAATTTGAATTCTTCTATAGTTAGATTAAATCTTATTATTTTTTGAATGCCAAATTGAAGTAAAACTTCAAATGGCCATAACTTGAGCTAGAAAGCTCGGTTTTGGGAAAACAAGGACTTTTTGGAAAGCCCTCGATGCCCTCTTTTCACAAGGACCATCAATTTTGGAAATTGATGAAGTTTGAGAGGTAAATTTAATGAAAAAAAACTACAGGGTTTTAATTCAGTGAACTAGCATTTTTTTCAACTTCTCAATTTGATTAAATTTGATCTCCTCCTTCACTCAACATGTCAAACATACATGGAGGATTAGTCTAGGGAGGGTTTAGGGTGTTTTTTTTGGAAAGATAATTTTTTCAATTAATTTAAGATTGTATTTTTCTGACAATAGATAGAAAAATGACCCAAGGGAATTGCATTCAAATTTGGCAATGGTTGGATTATTTTCTTAATTTTTTTTTGTCAATTTGGATTCCTAAAAGTCTTAACATGCCAATCCATAAAAATTTTAAGTTAAATTCTAAGTGCAAGTATGAACTGTTCATTTTATTTAAAAGTGAATTGCCAGAATGAAGTGTATGATAGTGAGCTATTTCTTTGAATTGGAATATCGATTTTGGTCATTTGAATGTGTATATGGTTACTAAACTAGTCAAATATATATTAATTGAAATCAATCAACCATGCAATAGAAATTATGCAAAGTATTATTTCTAAATTCAACTCATTCCAAAAGAATAATACACTATCTTTTATTTCATATGCATGCTTCTTTTCCAAACAGCAGGTTCCAATCTTCAATAGCAATTTCAAATCCAATGCATAATGCAAACTTGAGGAGAAAATGCAATCTTTGATTGATAAACTAATACATCTTTACAACTTATCATTTTTCCATTTTTATTTGGTTTCAAAATATAAAATACAATGCATATAACATCATTTACATTTCTTTTTTCAAAAACAGAGAACAAATATAAGTCTCCTTTACATTTCTCAGTCCAATTTTCAAACCTTCCATTTACAATAAAATAAATTCACATTACAATTACTATACAACTCATCCACTTCGAAGTGGGAAAGATTACAACAAACTTGCTCAAAGGATGGTACTGTCAAAATATATTATCCCTACTTCAAACAACAACATGCTAGTTTTCTCCATCTTTTCATCTTTGATCACAACAAGGAAGGGGGAAAGGAAACGCTCTCCACCTTCTTTCTTCAAGATATCTTATTCAATCCACCATATTAAGGGAGAAGATCCTGGATTGGCCCTCGAGCTTCAATCATGGCTTGAATTTAGATAATGTACCAAATCAATCATGGAAGCCAATGGTTCCAAAAACATACAAGTAAAATGGTTGTCACATGTCAGATGATGAAACCCTAAGATATATTAATTCCGAACAAAAAAAGTTCACAACTGGGTGAAACCATCAAAAATGATGGATAGGCTTCATCAAGCAAGCTTTCAACCAAGAACAAGGAACTATGGGGAACTACTTATGAGCATTTGGAATAAGGAAAGGATAAATAAATTATTGCCAATAAACAGGGTTATCAAGGGTTGATTCCATAAACGATATATCTCAACCCCTCCTTATGCCCCCCCAATAATTTATCCCTTATGCCCCCCAAAGATTATGGAGAAATGCAAGCAGTTTGTTTTCCAAGAAAAATTTAACTCCCTAGAACAAGAAAAATGGTGCTCAATGCTGAAATCCCTTATGTCCCCCCATTGAGAAATCCCAATAATCTACACCATATCCTAATAAGATACCCAACTTGCCAGAACAATAACACAATCACCATGTCAAACATGCATGCAAAAGAATGAGAAAGATCAATATTTAATGAAACACTCAAAGATAATGTCCTCTGCCATACTATATGTTCCAAGCTAAAAAGCTATTTCCTGGGAAACTGATCAAGGAGGAGTGAAAAAGGACCTAGTGCTAGGACCAGAAGCAAGGTTCAAGCAATGCTAATTAATTGGGACTCCAAACTTTCCACAACAAGCACCATGTCTGGGGGTTAAAAAAATTATATCTAGAGGTCCTTGGATTTTTAAATGTTCCAACAACCAAAAACAAGTAAGGAGTTTCACTATAGGAGATGGTGCTAGAGGATGAAGTGGATCTATGTGGGATGTCCTTCTATCAATTATGTTTGACTGGATCCCTAAGAGGAGATGTTTTCACTCACCAAATCCCGAATAAATCTTTTTGTACAGGGTCTTTTGACTTACCACACTCAAAATGACCCATACTCCAAAAATACTGAATAAAAAATATTAAGAGAAGTGCAATTAAAACTTGCAATTTTTCATGGATCGTCAAAATGACAATATTAAAGGTCATAATTGTAAAATCCTTGAGACCATAGTGTCGATGGTTGGTGCAATGCATTTTAAATGGTTGATAATGGGACAATGTTTAGTTTGTCCCACATGTTCCAAATATTGGATCCAAGGACAAATTCGAATTCCTAAGGAGATGTAAAATGTTTAATTCCCATATCTTAAAATTTACATATCTCTTAGGTTTTCTTTAAAAACTCTTCACAACATCAATGTTATGGTGCAAATACTTGTATCCTAATTACATTTTATATCCCAATATTAATTTAATTAAATATAATATATGGTAATATTTATTAATATACCACATTTAAATTAATGTAAAATAAGGTACACATTGAAAAAAATAAATTACAAAAATATTTTATATTTGGAAATGTAATATTAAATTTTATGCATGGTTTAATGAGAAATATACACAATCTCATTGTGAACTTCTGAAAACACACACAAATTAAAAAACTAGGGTGACTACATGCTATCCCTTGTCACAGATCACCCAAAACTACCATTATATCATCACAATCGATCATAGATTGTGATCATTACATATGCAACTCATTTTTTGTGCCCAATCCATACATTGAGTTGCTCACCTAGCCAGAATTATTCTCATCATATTCGTTTTTCAATATTGAAGAATACATATAAAGCAATATATGTCCCATAAGGAAATCAAAAATAAAGGAAAATCAAGAGCTATAAGTCATGGTAAACAAAACATGAATGGGGTTCCAAAATATGAAATTACAAAATATTAATCAAAATTATAATATGAGATGTAACCAATCTATAAAAGTGCACCATTATCACAAAAAGAAAAGATAAACCGAAATGGCCTCATTAAAGCCAAGGCCCTGAATCAACATCCATGATAAGCCAAAAGATTGAATTGTATCCTCTTATCTAATACAAAGATTATTAAAGGATCCATCAAGATGAAATCCAAGTCATCCTAGTATCATCCTGATTAGGTAATCCAAACATTACTAAAAGTATCATCAACATGATCCATAGTAGCATGATTTGAACCTCTAAAAGTGTTGATGGAACAAATCATAGTCCCCCTAATAGAGATGGTAGAATACTATGATCGCAACCATAGGTTCCTCTGAACAATCTACCATTAAGACCAAATATCCCTCTAAAAAAAATAGACTTAAGACTATGGGTCCCTCATTGAGTAGGACCTTACAATACCTCCAATCTGAAGCTCTAGAGCTAGAAAAAACTGTCCATTGAAACTTGGAAGGATACTAATAATTATCATCTCTCACATTACGTTCAGATACATGTATAAGATTACTTGCACCATGCTCATGGTCATATTCACATGTTTTTCATTCACAATTTGAATCCAATTTGGTGGCACATTGGCACTCCCATAAGAATGAACAGAGAGATGAGTATTTACTAGAGAAGAAGTAAAAAATTTAGGTAAAATTTGAACCTTCAACATCTTCATTAGAGAAAACTGGAGAGATTGAAGAAAGATGACGTGAATCCACACCAACACCACATCAAAAGTCATGCTTAAGATCTACTTCCTAAGGTTGGAATCCTTATTTCAATTCATTGGAGAGAAGTACAATATTGCATCAATGATCATATCATTCTTGGAGTGTCATAAAAGGAACTTGAATGTTACCATAATTGAACCTATCCAGTATATATTATGATCTACCTACTCATCATAAACCTGAAAAAGTCCATAACTTATAATAATGTTATTACTTGCTAAGAAAAATTTAGTGGAGGAGTGTTCTAAGGAAATGATCCATCAGAGTCTAAAAATGTATCGTTGACGAGAATTTGAGGAGACCATTCTTTAAAAATTCCAATTCTACCTTAAGGGTAATATTTGTGTTGAATGCTAACCCTTGTACAATAAAGGACATGATGTGGTAGACCTCAATAGTGAAGCTACATAAGTATCTTTCTAATGATTCTCAAACACATATTTACTTCTATTTTTCTAGATAATCTCACCCCTAAGATATTTAGTACACACACTAGGCTGTATAATATTTTTGAAAACAAAGGATTTTTTTCCCACAATAAACATTAGCCAAAACCAACACTCAACCAATTATGATATCAGGTGCAAGACACTTAGACCAAACAAGCAGACAAATTTTCAAAATAAGCAAGCATATGGAAAGAATCAAACAAGTGCTCAAAATTTTCCAGTACTTTCCCTCAAACAGAACAATAATCACCCCATGGTTGCTTCTTTAACAATGGGAGATACAACAAGTTTTTGGTCATTAACAAAAAAATTTATTTATCTCATACGACTGTTATATGTGATTAAGATGCATTTGTAATATTCAACTATGATATAATATGTGGATAGTTCACCCATTGATGCACACTTATTAATATAAAAGAGTATTAATCAAGTTATTGAGCTGATTGACTTCCACTATTAATAGATTAAAGAAAACTTTCTATACAAGCTAACTACTCTCCAACCTTAATAACAACATCTAATTATTTTTCAAAAAAAGCTGATCTAAAGAATCCTGCTAAACCACTACTTTGGAATTGTTCACAGAATCACAATTAAATGCTATTGTTATAATTTCGATTAGAAAATGATAGAGATAGCTTAGTGAATGATTTTTTTTATGCTTAGAATAAATAATTTCAGGAAAGGAAAGAGTATAAACTCATGAACACAACCAATTTTAATCCTGGAAACCTCCAGATGAGGAAAACCAATCGGGAAGGGAAAATGCTCTTTCTTCCCACTTTTATTAGCCAATTCAAATAAGAAGTACATAATTTACAATAAGTATGAAAGAGAAGTAGATAATAATGTATCACACTTCACTCCCAATTACTTGCTTGCTCTACCTAACACTCCTTTCTTCTACAAACACAATTCTAGCACTAATGAATTCCTTGCTCACTTGCTTTCACTGCTATCCATACATCAAAACATTCTCCTTCCTATAACATGTATTGTGCATATCAAATTCTCAGGATAGAGGAAGAGGAACATTCAAGAATGTGTTGTAATGAGGATGGGAGGCTTGGTCATTTGGAGGACCAAACGGAAAACATTTCCAATGGAAAACCTTTCCAATTTTTGGACTATTCATTTTGAATTTTATTTTTCTGTTCGAAAGATCTAGGACCGCTGGTAACAAGACTGCCACCCTGACTAGGTGGTAGTTACAGGACCGTTGCCTGGGTTGGGTGGTGGTTCTGTAACAACTGATCTGCACAGAGCGACAATTTTGTTAACATAAAGACATAACCTCAATTTCTTCATTTTCCTTCTTCAGTGCTGGATGATCTGATGAAGTAGAGTCATTTTGGATCCCTATGGATCACACCTCCCCTTCTTAGGAGAATTTTTAGTCCCAAAAAATCTTAGTGGGGGAGTAGATGAGGAAATAATTCCCTCACTTGATCCTTCGAGTACCACTAGGCCTACCTTGGTGTCTTTCCTTTTAGTCCAACCTGCCAAGACTCCTGCGGACCTCTCCTAGTCTCTCTGAACTTCTACTACAGCACTACATCCTCCTCTAATTCTGTTGGCGTAGTAGTTGAATAACACGATGAGATCCCTCTCCACCATCAGTTTGAACTGATGGTGGATAGGGATCTCATTGTGTTAATCAGCTGCTACACCAACAAATTTGCCTCATGAGTCCAAGATGCAATCCTCAATGGAAGGTAACAACTGTAGTCCTTCATATTCATCTAGCATGGATGGCTCATATAGGTGCAAGTTCTCATAGTTTACTACTAAGTACATCCTCATAAATGAAAACTAATTAAGTCAAAAAGCATTTTCTCCAACTTGCTCTAATATGGTGAAGGATCCATATCGTAGTGGCTTGAGCTTCTGTGCTTGACCTTGTAGTCTCTCCTTGCTCAAGTAAATCCAAACTTTATCTCCAACATGAAGCTTATGTTCTCTCTTGTGTTGATTGTGCCTAGCCTTGTACTTGGCTTGAGATTTCTCTAATTGCTCTTTGACTTTGAGATGGATTTGTCGGATCCTCTCAATGAATTGTTTTGCTCTAGTCACCTTTGTGTCTCATGTATCCTCCTCATCCTTCTACCCAACTGTTGTTTCCAACATATTTATAGGTAGATATCCCAAGCACGCTTCAAACAATGACTTCATAGTGGATGTGTGTACTACCCGATTATAGGAATGTTGAATGTAGGCTAAGGACTCATCCCAAGTCCTTGGGTATTTGATATGATACTCTTTGATCAACTGTACCAAATTCCTATTCACCACCTCCATCTATCTATCTATTTGTGGATGGAAATCCATGCTCCTCTGTAACCTGATATCCATATTGTCCCACAAAGTATTCTAAAAATTCCCCAAGAACCTGAAATCCCTATAAAAAACAATAGACTTTGGAAAACCAAAATGCACCCGTACATTAGAAAAGAAAAGATCTACTGCCTCATGCGATTTTTCTGTCTTTTTACATGCCATAATAATACACATCTTACTGAATCTATCAACAACAACATAGAGATATTCATGGCCATGTTTAGACATAGGTAATCCTCCTACAAAATCCATAGAAATGTCCTCACATGGACGTGTAGGTACTGGAAAAGGCATATACAAACCCTCCTTCCTAGTCTTAGGATTTTTGGTACAAATTTTTTTACATCCATATAGAAATTTTGATACTTATTCTTGCATATTGGGGCAATACACGTACCTTTGCAAGTGGGCTAGGGTCTTACCAACAAAGAAATGTCCTACTAATTTTGAGGTATGTGCTTCCCTCATCAATATAATTATTTCTTCTTTAGGCACACAAAAATTCCCCCATCAGTAGAGAAACCATCCTTGAGATAACAATCTTCAATCCCCATCCTTTCAGCCCCTTAGGACTGCAATTACTGAAATGTCACCCCAAAGTCTTTGTCCTAGGCAAATGGATCTCCGTGAGCTTCCTTCATGAAGGGCTCAATCTGAGAGATAGTGGCCAAGAAGGAGAACTTCTCCTATATAGGTAGCCTAGACAACACGCCAGCCATCAATTTTGTACTACCCTTTTTGTATTTGAACACCAGATGAAATTTCTTAAGGAACCCCATCCATTTGTAGTGCCTTATCTGCTACAATTTAGACTATGCTCACAAATACTAGAGAGGTTTGTGGTTAGTGTGCACAATAGTTTCTTTACCCAAAAAATAATGCTTCCATTTTTTAATTACCTAAACTAGTTCATACATTTCCTTATCACATACTGAATATCCTTTAACTGTTGAAGTAAAAGTTTTAGAATGATAGCATACGGGTTTACCTTCCTGAAGTAATATTGTACCCATAGCATAATCACTGGCATCCGTCTCTACTTTAAAGGGATTCTACAAATTAGGAAGAGAAAGCACTAGAGCATGACTAATCTTGTATTTTAATAACTCAAAGGATATTTCTTGTTCTTTACCCCAGTCAAAAACCCTTACTCTTTGTGGCCATTATGTGTATAGGTGTTGTAATCTCGGAGAATCCCACAATGATCTTCCACATGTACTGTAATGCTCCCACAAAAATCCTATTCTTTGTGGCTCTGTTTGGTGTTGGAAAAATTGGTGATGGATTCCACCTTCTTTAGATCTACTCATATCTCTCCTCTTCTAGCCATGTGCCTAAGATAAAAAGTGATTGCTTGGAAAATTCACATTTATTCATATTACAAAGTAGTTGTTTCTCCTTGAGAACTTGCAATACTTGCTGAAAATGAGTTATATGTTCCTCCCATGTGGCACTAAATATCAAGATCATTTAGATAAACAATAAAACATGAATATATGAAATCCCGCAATACATCATTCATCAATCTCATAAATGTAGCGGGTGCATAGCATAAAAAAATGGAAGTACTAACCACTCATACAAACCCTATTTTTTCTTAAAGGAAATATTCCATATATCCCCCTCCTTCATTCTAACTTAGTGATAACCTGATTTGAGATCCAACTTCGTGAATAATTTTCAATATTGAAGTTGGTCCAAGAGATCATCTATGTAGAGAAGTGGATATCTATTCTTTATGGTGATCTTGTTCAAAGTGCAGTAGTCGATGCAAATTATGCAAGAACCATCCTTCTTTGGAACCATCACAATAGGAGAACCGCATGGTGAGGTGTTCGGACATATCACACCCTTGGTCTAGTAGTTCACTGGAGTTGTTTCTTTACTTCAGTACTCTCCAGCAAGGATTGAATATACAACCTGATGTTTGGTAGAGGGGAATCTTGCAAAAGCTGAATCTCATGCTCTACTTTCCATTTTGTGGTAACCCACTGGGAGCCTCAAAAAATTCTTGAAAAGACTGAATAATACTATCTAAATCCTTATTTTCCCTGGTTAGAAATATCTGAAACTTCTACCCCATCTTGTTTATCCTTTAACAAAATAAAGAAAAACTGATTATGATTTTCCTGAATAATTCATTTTTCTTGGTTATCACTCACCATAGTAACCTGTGTCTTACACTGGTGTGCCCAGATGTTGTAGCTGATCCCATCCTTGACCCATTTGTATAGGTTTTCCCTTTTCATAAATATGGTATCCCTGATATACAAGCAAGGATTCCAAAAAAAAAACATCAAAAGCATCAAGTGGAATAACATCAACTTCTAATACATCAATATACTGGGAATTTATCCCAAACTTGATCTTACATCTTTTTATTACTTGAATTTCAACACCCTTCTTCACCCAACCCAAAGGATAAGGGTGTGGATGCTCATAAGTCTCAAGACCAAGCTTATTTACAACTACTTCAGAAATCAAGTTAGACTGAGAACCGGTATCAACCAAAGCATTTACCTTAGTTCTCTTGATTTGGATTTTGATCTAGAATAGTCTACTCATCTCCTCTTCCTAGCTATCCATGTTGGTGGTTGTGCATCCAAGCCTCTCGTCTACATCAGAGTCATCTTCGATTTCCACCTCCCCTTTTTTCTTTACAACTATCATGGACTTCTTTGAGTCCTTGGTTTGGTTCTTAGGATGTAACTCCGGATGCAACTTATAACATGTAGCTTCTGTATGCCCATTGATATCACATTTCTTACAAAACTTATTAGGATATTTACAAGTATTTAAAGTAGTGACAACTTATTTACCTTTCCCTTTCCACTTACATTTGTTACTTGTTTTCCCTTGATCTTTCTTCTTCTGATTTGTCGACTGTTTTTCCCTTGCCTCTGCTTCTCCTTTCTTATTTTCATCATCTATATAGTATGCATGCACACACGCCTCATTGATATATTTGGGCTTCATGGAGATGAATTTTCTTCGAAGGTGAGTGTGAATTCCTCCAAAGTACTTATTCAAAATATCCTCATCCTCCAAGTCCATGTTCAACAACATGTCCTTCCTCCAAAACTCTGTAGTATAGTCTTGCACACTTTGACCACTGCCTTATCTAAAATACTGCCATTTAATCATTTGGTCAGTCTTGTGGCCAATAGGATAGAAGTTAGCTCTAAGTAATTCTTCAAATTCTTGCCAAGATTTCACAATAGGACATTTATTCTTTTCACAAGTGTCTAGATGGGTTTCTCACCAAACCGGAGCGTGTCCCTCCATTTTAAGACGTGTGAAGGCGATCCTTTGCACCTCAGTGACATTATGGATGCTAAAGTAGACTTCTAGCTATTTTAACCTTTTCAATCAACTCTGCATCTACTTGTCCTTCAAAGATTTTAATTTCAACTTTCGTCTCAACTTTAAAAAGGAGAATGATCAGATTTTACCTTTTCTCTTGCATTTGAAGCCTCTTCTTCATGCTCATCCTCATAATCTTCCTCATGGTAGCTCCTCCCTATGCCAAAATTTTCAGCTAAGCCTCAAACCACTGATTACATGAAGTCTTTCTTAACAGAAACCATCTTCTACAAATCTGCAAGTTCTTCTTGTCTTCTAAAAATCCTATCCATCATGGTCTCCAACATCTCAATTCTATGGACCAAGTTATCTTCCTCCATTTGTCCCCAAATTCTCCGTTTCCACTTCCTTGTAGAAATATCTGGATCGAAAGGTAAAGCCTCTTCACCTTTAGATCTCATTATTTTCATAAAATCCAATAATGTATACCACGGTCGTGTATACTTGTTATCTATGATACCAAAATGATCTGTAAACTATCTACTTTGGAATTTTTTCAAAAAACCACAATTATATGTTTGTTTTTCTTTCAATTAGAAAATGACTGTAGGTTGAAGCCCTACTGTAAATAATCCTTCTTGGTGTTTTTGAATAAGGTAGTGTTGTCATGTAGGTTAGGTTTACCTTAATGCATTTTCCTTTATATGTGTTTGCTTTCATCATTAATATGCTTTATCTTTTAGTTTGGTGTGTTGTGTAATAAGCATATTTTTGCACCTATAGCCAGTTACTATCTAAAGAGTTTTTCATGTGCAGATTACCATGCATAATTTTGGTGTGGGGTAGGAGAGTTTAGAGAATGCAGAAGTGGCACACAGTTGGAGAAATATTGATTGGTGGCCTAGGAGATAGAGACATAAGGGTGGGGTACTTGAGAAGGAACACATGTGATAGGGGTGATAAGGGTTAGAGATGAAATGGTGGAAAGAAAGCTTTATGAAAACAACATACAGTGATGAATGCACAAATAAAACTGAGGTAGGAAGTAACATGGAAAACTAGGTTTAAGATGCAGAGGAAGATGGAATTTTACGTTAAGAGCACGGGTAAAGGTTTGTTGTCAATATATTTTTCCATGCTAGAAGGTTGAGGAGGTTACACGCAAGTCTACATGTGGAAGAAAAAGTGCTAGACAAAATGCATGGTATAAAAGCGTTGGAAAAAGATAGATTTAATGTGGAAGGACGGCGATAGGTGGCATGAAAATTAATGTAGGAAAAATTAAATAAACTATAAATACGGAGTTGCGTGTATGTAATTTTTCACCTTGCATTTATTTTTTGAAGAGATCTTGTGAACTAGGGAATCCTTGTGAGAAATCTGTGAAAGTTACATACGAAGTGAAGAATTCGACATTTTTGAACTAGATTAGAATGGAGTAAAAGGGCATGTGTAGAAGTGGTTGGTTGAAGGATTCCTGGGAAATTTTATGTTGTTTTTTGGAAGAAGGGGTTTCCAGGTTAGGGTTTTTGAAACTAGGGCATGGGTTCAAATAAGTTGCGTATAGGGATTGGAACAAAAGGATTGAGCAGTAAGGAGGAATTAGCTAGGAGTATACAAGGAAAAATGACACCAAGGAAGGGATCAAAGTTTTCACCCAAGAAGGGAAAGGGTAGGGTAAAACCAATCCCATTAGCAATGTTTTCATGAAGAATGGTATATGTAGATGCAATACCCAAATTGTGTGTCATTGGGGAAGGAATGGGTATCTCACATATGCAAGATAGCTATAATAAATTATAACCATAAGACATATACAATAGAAAATAGATGGCATTAAATCTTGTTCGCCCTATAGGAGAAAGAACAAAAAATGAAAAACTAGTGTATGATGATTCCATGATGAGGAATTTAGAGAAGGTTGGGCTTCTGTAACTCTATGAGTTATCATTTTTTAGAAAACCTGAAAGGTTATACCAGGGGTTGATTTCATCCGTGCACGAGGATTAATTTTACTTTGCAGGAAGGAGAATACACATAACTACACAGTTGATCTCCAAGTACATTCGGCTTATCTACACAAGAGAGTAGCTGGATGATGACTTGGGTGACAAGGAGGATGTCATCAAAACATTTAAGGAATATGAATACAAGAAGGGCAAGTGCTACTTCTATATTTCAAAGATCACTGACCTAGTTATGAAGATGGTCGTGCACTTTCTCACCAAGTTGAATGGACAAGAATGGTGGATGTCAATGAACAAGATATGGTTGAACATTTGTATAAATATCCCAGAAGGAACCATCTACAACATCTGGACCTTCATTGTGGAGGATATCATAGATGTCGCACATGATGTAGATAAAATCATGTAAGGTAATATTCTTATTCCCATTGTATTTTCAGCTATTGGACTTCTTTATGGGCTAAAAAAATATGTTCAGGAGTACCCTAATGAGAAACCCTCCCCAGTTAAGAGGTTTGAGGCATACACTTGTGAAACAATGACATCTTCTTACAAGGCATGCTTGGATAAATGGTACGAGTGGATGCATGATGCATTTGGGGAAAAGTGGAGAATTATAAAACAACTGTCAGCCTTATTGAAGGATGAGGTTAAATTTGTAGTGTACCAATAGTTATACATTAGAAGATTCACTTTGATAGATGACACCAAGATCCCATGGTGTAAACTACCTTTTTCCTTCACAACACAATATTTTTAGAGCGTAGTCAATAGATTTAAGGAGGCCAATAAGCTAATATTTTATCTAAGTGAAGTAGATTAGGAGCACCACGTACTTTGTAGAACATTGGTGTATCCTAATAAGTGGGCATATGTGGAGAATTATGTATCCCATGACATACATATCTTGTGGCCCGTAACACTACCACTTTCAGGCACAACAGTGAAAAAGTTGTACATACACCTAAGGCCTAAGTTTGATAAGAGCACGTATGTTGAGGATGATGTCTCCATCCCTGAGGACCCTTCTGGAAGGAAGAAAGGAGTGATGAGAGATAGGGAGGAAACCCCAATAAGAAGGGCACCAAGCACTCATGTGGTTCAGAACACATAATCAAAGGAGTCACATGTGGAAATGATAACTTATACTCAGATGAAGAAGTCTCCCATGAAGGATAATTCCACATTGATGGAGGAATCTCCAGTGAGAAAGACACAGGAGGTAGCACAGAGTTCAGACTCTGAGACGATGAAGAGCATGAAGGGTAATGAGACGGAGGAGGAGGACAAGGAGCGTGAAGAAGAAAAGAAGTGACTTTTATTTATTTTGCATGAATCTAATTAGGAGAGGGATGAATCCTTGGAGGGCACTCATGAGGGGGAAATAAATGAAGAAGAAGTGTGGACATAGGCACATGAGACCCCACACCTATTTAGTGAACAATTAGATTACACATTGGATAAGGAGGTGGAAGATATCATCAAGGACTTGTTAGAGAACAAGGTGGAGTCCATCGCGGGAGAAGTAGAAAAGGAGAAATAAGGAAGCATGGGCGGAGAAACAAGTCTAGGAATTAGTTTCCCGACAATATTTTGCACATGTAGCAAGGGAACAACAATAAAATCTAAGGGACCTATAATGACTTACAAAGATAATCCTAACAAGGTCATGCATGCATGTTTTTAGAGCATGGTTTCCTTAGACCAACTCTTCCTTGATGCATACACCGAAAACCATTCATATAGTTCTACTAGAAAACATAAAAAGAGCATCTCATAAATCTCATGATACATATGCTCCTCTACCCATTTACGTGAATCAAACTCAGGTCTAGTTTTGAATCATTGTGCAAACTCATCCTCTATGTTCTTAATCCAAGTCTTGATGTCTTCCAAGGTCAATCGTTCTGTCATCATAGACCATTCTTACAATAGCTTCAAAAGAGGTCCCGGAAATGGAGCCAAAATGTAGAGACCTTTACCTACTCCCTTTAAACCCCAAGTGTGTCGGCATATCACCCAACAATAACTAGGTGCTCACCTAAGGCACATTTGGGCACCGAGCCCCTCCTTTATGTGATATTTTTAATAATACTTCACCATTAATGGAATAATGTTTACAGAAATACAAACACATGTACTTATTCTAGCACAGAAGTGAAGAAACTAGATCTAAAAATAGATGCAACATAATGTAAAAGTAAACACTACAACATCATAAAGAAGTCAGATCTAAACCATGAGAAATATGAATAACAATAGGGTTTGAACCCATAAACAAATATATACATAACAACCCATCACATTCATTGATTCACAACTATTTACAGTAGCTAGATGATCTGAAAATGAGTGTTTGAATCTAACACTTTTTAAATGTTTTCAAGGATTTTTTTTTTTTAATCATCTTGAAGTCTTTTATACTCCAAAAATTGATCAAATTCTGATTTAGGACTGTTTTCAAACTGAAATTTAAATTCTCTTTTATTAAACATTCACTGTTTGATCAAAGCCCAAAATTCATTGTTTCTTGATTTTAATCAATTTTCCAAAGTTGTCAAATACTGATTACCATTGCATCCACATTATTTTTATGAACTTCAATTATTTCAAATAATCAGAAACTGAAAACAAAATCAGAACACAACACTATATTTTTTATGGGGTTCAGAATTTCTACGTCCCCGGGTTTGTGGTGAACCAATCCATTAAAAATTTAAATATAATAACCTTTACATTAATCAATAATGAATCAAAGACCTCAAAAACTGTGTTTCATACCTCTGAAGGATGTTAATGGAGCTCAGCCTTTGTCCTTCACCTTCCTGATCCACTTGCAGCACTCTCTCCCTTTGGTTCTATGCCTTCATGTGACTTTAACAGTAAATAACTCTATCACAAAAGCTCCAAATCAGAAAAATTATCACACCTTCGTGATTGTCTCAAAATTTTGAGCAACTTTCATATATAACTCGAGATCTGGTTTTGAGTGGAAGTGCCTCAAAATTGTATTTTTCTACAAGTACCCCTATTCTGCCTATACACAAACCTAACACTTGTCTTGTATAAGTTGCAGCGACCCATTTTATAACTAACTGAGCCCCTTGGGTGAGTTGTCTAGCGGATTTGTTTTAGAACTGTGAGGTCAGGGGATCAAATCCCACCTCCTACAATTTTGCCATGGATTTTCTTCCAAATGGGTAAAAAAATCCCATATTTCTCACGTATAGAGGTGGGAGAGTAGTTAGATAGGTTATGGTGTATGATTTGCATTGGCTAAAGAGCAATTTTTTTGGAGAGGTGGTTGATTAGCCAATTAAAAATGGCTAAGTTGGATAATTCACCAAATAACATGGGCTAAGTTGTTGCATAAGTCACTAAATAACATGGGCCGAGCTATTGGATATTTAAATGACCCAATCAAAATAAATTTGATCCAATCAATATAAACCTAACCCAAATAATAAGGCATTGAAATTTCCAGGTTATAATACCAAGCTCACCCAAACATAACAAATAATGTGGCTTGGTAATTAGCATGGAAGCTAATATCAAAGAATTACAAAGGTAATAAAGTGGAATTCAACCCCAGTAATATAATGTGATATTCAAAATGAACTATGACAAATAAGACCATGTGTCGATCCTCGATAGGCAAATTGAACACGTGGTGGTTTATGATTGTCGAAGACCGGTGTTGAAAACCTCTTGAACCTCAGATTTTTCCAATGCCTTTTTTCCACGTGTCATAATGCTATTGGTCCATTATTGACCTGTTGACCAGAGTTGACTTTCCCGTTGATTGAAATTTGACCGGGCATAACTTGAGCTCAGAGTGTCCATTTTTCACGTTCTTATAGTCGTCAGAAAGCTATCTAAAGGCTCTACTACATTGAAATGGTCTAGGGAAGTTTAGGGAACTTTGGTCTCTAAAAAATATTCCCTGATCACTAGATTACATCTGTAAACTAAATACATTATGAAATAACACCCTAGCTCTACAAACTGACTCTGCTCAAAGGGTTCTATCCATGCTCTCTTCTATGCACCTAGAATATCCCATTCCTTACAACACATATTGTTCATTCTACATCCTCTCTCATTTCCTTACAACCCTTCACATCTCCATACATATCTTCACCTACTTTTACACACATGCACACCTCTTTTAGACTATAGATCATTCTTAAATAGAGTGGGATATCTCCCCCACCACCTCAAGATTACTCATGAGTAGGACGCATGTAAGAGGGATCATGTTCCACCATGATCGAGTATCTATTCCAGCTAGATAAAGCTATGATTAATTTTCACTTTACAACTCCTTAAGCACAATGATTAACCCTTGATTATTCCTAGGAATATATTTTCCTTAGGCCGTAAGTCTTCATGTATTATCCTTATCCACTCATCACACCCATCCACACCCTTACATGTTTTCCATGTAACACCATATTCCATAATGCGGCTAAGTTCTGTTATCAATTTCCACCCTCTGGTGAAATTTTGGGGAATAGGGAAGTCTTACACTTAGAGGTTCTCATGGCCATTTGGAGGAACCAGGTAGATTTCCACTCCTAGGGGAGAATCACTGTTTATGGAGAATTGAGGGTTGTCAGAGCAATTTGTTCTCTTTTTGATCTTTTCCAAGTTCATATTTTCACGAAGTTTGGAACAGAAGGTATGAGGCCCACTTTGAAAGGAAATGGAAACCACCCAGGATTTTAATTTCACACCCCATCTAGTTTTTTAAAGGATCCAAATTGCACAAATTCCTAAAAGGGTGAAAGAGGTTGAAAAGATAGCTCTTGGTTCAAGGGTCCAAAATGCCCACTGAGTTGTTTGGTAAAAAGGTGAGCTGAAATTATGTGGACATAATATATGTTGCATTACATTAAAATGAGATTCCTTATCTTGGACCGAACTACTGAGATGAAATTACCCAGGTGAGTTGCTTACAAATACCGAGTTGTTTGAGATGATACCAAGTTGATGGGAAATGCATGTTTTGAGATCTTGACCAAATTATTCCTCTAATACATGTGCACTTTTAAAACCAATATAGTGCCTTTGAGGAAGAGACTGAACCCTGTATTAATGAGCTACCAAGTTTTTTTTCTTACAAAACCTATCCAGCTATTCCATTACATCAACAATCTACGTCAAGCCATGACTTTACAGGGTGGGAGAGGTGAATTATATGGACCATACAAACTCATGTGGAAAGAATCAAGCTATTAAATGAAGGATCATTTCATCAAATAAGGCCTATAAGTCTCTCATTGAGATAGTCATCAAGCCTGAGATTTGAGAATTCAAGCAGAAGAGCAAGTTGTTTTACAAAGGAATGAATTATCATTTATCGAACCACAGTAATGGTGAAGAAGCACAACCTCATGAGAAGAACTTGACAGAAATCAAGGAAAATAATTTGAAGTTAACTCGTCGAGCCCATGAATTGGAACGTGGGATTTTCTTTGCAGCTGAAGTAGATAAAAATGGCCTGAGTAGCCCAATAAAACTTGGGACATTCGTGAAAGAATGATCCGAACTCACCGCAATGGTCGAGATTTGTTGCAAAATTTGAAGTTTGCGTCCCTCAAGGCCCAGAAGCATTCAATACATACAAGATTCAAATCGTCGAGATCATCAATGTAAAGTGGAGGAATTTGTATCTGGGTGTGAGGGGAGGTTGATAGCCCATGTTGCAAGTAGATTGGAGAAGTTTGGCCTGAGCGGCCCTAGGACAAATGGTTTGGCAAGCCTGAATTTACCATAACACATGGAAGGCAGGTAGAGTGCAAGTATGTGGCCCCAATGTCTCGGTCACCATGGATGCAAGAGGGGTGTTGGGAGCTGATGTGGTCGAGTCTGTCATGGGTAGCCCGGAGGGCCTGAGACATGAGCAAGAGTAGTTCTTCGCAAGCTGATTCACCCCACAATACAAATAGCCCACCAGTGCATGAAAGGGAGGAACTCACCAGTGTAGACGTTGAGGTGGCATAAAAGTGATCTCAACACAATTTTAAACTAGGTGACTTGGTGAGAGGTCAATGTGGAGCTATATGGCGAGTCCTTGTAAACAATCAATCTTATGTAAAAGGTGAGTTTACAAAGACGTACAAGGAATGCATGTGGCACCAAATAAAACAAGCCGAGGGAAGGGATTTTGACATGCATTAAGAAGGAAACTCCTAGTTAGAAAGGTAGGTGAATAATGGAGATTGAGACAACCTGATAATGTAGTCAAGATTTTTATGTCCAAAGTGGAGCCCAATGCATAGAAGGAAAGAGCTAGCTCGGTTGAGCTAGCTAAGATGGCTATAAAACAATGCAAACACATACCCATGATTTTTTATCCAAAACATGGAGGAATCAATGATGGGGCCCAAAATTTTAAAATAAACAGATCATTTAAATCATGATGGAAAACATTAGAAAGGAGGGAGAAATATTTTAAAGTCACTTCCAGAAATAAAAATTAAATACACAGTCCCATGAAATAATTTAGAATACCTGACAAAACCAAAATTAGCTGCAGTCACTCAAATGATCATATCTTGAGCAATTCTCAATGGAATCATGAAAAATTGGTCATGTTGGAATTGTAGCTCTGAGATTGTAGGAAAAAAATTGATAAATCTAGAAATTAATGAAGATTAGGGGATATGTTTAAAGAAAACGGTGTAGGTTCAAAATAGTGATTTTATTGGTGGTTGGGAGTGCAATTAAGAGGCATGGTAATCATTCTTTCGCTATTGTAGGTTATGGGAAAACATGGGGATCCATTTGAAAGAAACATACCATCAATTACACTCATTTATGACAACTTTCAAGTGGTTGAAAAGACAAATACAGGATTGCATTCTCTCTCTCTCTTTCTCATTCCATAAATTGTAATTTTGGGCTAATTTGTAAAGGAGTTGGTCATTTTCTATCCTACCCCCTCTCTCTTTCTTCTCTGCTAGGGTTGAATGTGGAGTTTAGGCCTCCTTCAAAATATTTGTAATGGAATTTTCTTTCCTCTTGCCAACTAATGTTGTATTGTTTGAATTCATGGAGCAATAAAATATATTTTGTGATACTTCGTGTCCATCCTTTGCTTATTTTATTGTCTCTCCTTGCCTCTCACCATTACAGGATATACTATGCATATCTCTTGATGTCTATAGAAGGTTTTTGGATTTTTTTTAATAGGTTTGAAGTGGTATTCTATGTGAACTCATCTTTGGTCTGTGATGCATCTTGTCCATCCTCTCAATTGCTCACCTCTCCCCATTTGAGGCAGTTGGATTTGTGATCAGCCACCTCCTTTTCTTGTGTATCACCACTGTTAGTGTAGGTTTTATTTTCATGCACTCTCTCTCTCCCTAGTCCCTTGGAATATTAGGATAAGATTAGATATTTTTGTCTACATTGAGAGTATCTTGTGCCAGGTAGTTTAAGAGAAGGAACCAGCCTCCTCTAGAGGGTCATCTAAAGCCCACAATTCCCACAGCTTGATAGATGACCCAATGTTACACAAATTACACTGAATTACCCATCCACATATCAGGACATTTAGGGGTGTTGTAATTTCATGATAAAAATTCCCAAAATCTTCTTTTACTTCCACGTGTCAACCTTTGTGTGCCCCATATTTACTCAAGTCCTTCACTCAAACTAAATTTTTCAAATTGTGTTCATACCCTTCTCCACACACCTTCTTCCTACCTTACCTCCCTCACATGCTCATCCTCTGCTTTGGGACTTAGTAATTTTCTGGGTTCAACAACATATTTTTGGATTAAATTTCTAAGGATCTATGTATAAGATTCGATAGAAGTAGTGGATATTTTTCTCTCGTTCTGCTTGGTAAGATATTTCGAATTGGATCTATGAGAAGTAGTGGATGTAGATTAGATGGGTAAATTATATGTCTTACAAGGTGGATCAAATTTGGGAAGAGGATTAGGTTTTTGAATTTGGATTAATCATTGGGGGATATCTTAGATGAAGGGTCTAGCCCTAAGATAGATGGGGGTGTACCTAGGATGGATGTTGTAATATTACATTGTTGAGAAGAGAAAAGACCTGACTTCTTAAGAGGTTGTGTGACAGACCTTTGGGTATGTTTACAAAGAGTCTTATATTTTGATAGAGAGTATTTACCCTTTGTAGGGATGATGATAATCTCAACTAGAGGATCCGAAGGTTGTGTGGTTAGTATTTTTGGAAGAAGTAGTTTATGTTTGATAATGTATAAAGAAGATGTGGGAGTGTTTGATTGTGAGGATGGGATGGGAGGATCATTTGATGTCAAGGTGAATTGGAATGCTTTCACAAACTCTTCAAATGATGAAACATATATAGGAGGAGAAGATGAATATGATGTAGTTATGATAGTTGAAGTGATTGGTGTGGGTAAAAGTGTGGACAAAGGAATTGGGATTGATTCTATGGATGGTATAATAGGTAAGGGAGGAATGGATATAGATGAAGTAGAAGGTATGAGAAAATCCAATGAATTGGATGTGATAAGGGATGGAGTGGGTATAGATGTGGAAATAGTTGATGGTGTAGGATCAAGTATAGATGAATGGGGTGAAATAAGTGATGTGGCCATGGGAAAATATGTAGGTATATGTGATGAAGATGTCAAGGTGGATGAATATTTTAATGTGGTAGATATAGGAGTAGTTAGGATTGATGGAGAGATAGGTCTAATTGGGATGTTTCCTAATATAGGTGATGTAGTGATTGGTGTGTTTGATATGGATAGGGGGTTAGATATGATAAGTTCGGTTATGATAGATGTAGTCGATGTATATGTGGTAAAGGTAAGAATAGATGTAGATATAGAAAAATTGGTATAAGTTAATGTGATGGGTGCAGTAAAAGTTGTAGGCATAATGTATAAGGTATGAATAAATGATGATGTAGGATAGATAGGTAAGGATGGAGGTGTTCGACATATAGTATTGGTTGTGTAAGATGTGGAAGATGGAAATTGGTTTTTTGGTGGTGAAATAGGAAAGGGTTGTTTGAAGATGTCAAGGGGTTGGTTGTGAGATGAGGAAAGAGTTTCTATTTCGAGATCCCCCTGATTTATAAGTTGTTGAACATGATATTTAAAATAATGACACTTTTTTATGTCATGACCTATGACTTGATGATATTTATAATAATGACCCTTATGATACCAAGCAGGTTTGGGTTGTAAATTTTCAATAGGATGGATGGGAGAAAGTATGAGGAGGTTAGTTTCCATCAACTTGTTGAAGAAGGAACTATAAGATTCCCCTAAGGGGATATAATTGTAAGATGGTTTGTAAGTTTTGTGTGAAGGAAGTGTGTAATGGGTGGCTGGTTGTGGTGACACAAAATGAGAAGCAAATGGATAAGGATGCAATGTTTGATAAGAGGGTACATAATTAAAGGGTGGAGGTTGAATAGGAACATGACAGGATGGAATAAATAGTGATAATGAATGTTTTTGAAATATAGGAATGTGATATAATTGTTTAGGTTGAATAGATTGTTGTGAGATAGGGATATTTGATTGTTGATTGTTGGGAGATTGAGATCATTGAATAGGCATTCTAGTGATAATATCAGATGAAATAGGGATAATGTTGATACAAGGTGGTGGAGGTGGAATAAAATCCATCGATTGAGTATATTGATAGGATTGAGAGATTGTTGGGGATATATGAAATATGAAGTCATAAATGGGCCTAGAAGGAGGCCTGAGATTTTCTAAATGAGTAGGAGATGGAGGTGTGGTTGGTCGAGGAGAAATATACTGAGGGGAGATAGGAGAGTTGGTTTCGAAAGGGGGGTCAATTTGGATGACATGGTATTTAGAAGGTTAGGAGATCCAATGTGGAATCTCAAGATCATTGGAGGAGGAAAGATAATTCGATATATTATAGTGTTACATTGTTTGCGAATAGGTATTATTGGGTATGAAATGGGAAAATGTTTGTTTATGAATTTCTTCAACATAACAATCAAACAAAGATGCTTTTATTAACATGATTAATTAAGAAATTTGAGAAAAAGAAAGGGATGGATAATGAAGGTACCTAAGAACTGGCATTCTAAGGATGGTTTCAGGTAGTTATGGCTGGGGAGTTCTTAATATACTTGAAGGTATGTGAGGCCCGAGTCTATGAAGGATATCTAACATGGAAAGAACACCGTGGAGGCTTTTTGTTGGGTGATGAAATCCTAATCAATCCACCTGGTAGGAAGATGTCTAGATGTGTAGATTGATGTGTGAATTTTTTTTGTGTGTGATAAAATGTGAGATGCAGTCAATTAACCCATAATTAAGAAATTTTATCAATAAATAAAGCAAAGGTTTAGTTTTAATACAAATTTTAATGTTAAAATTTGATGAGAACACACACAAGGAAGGGAAAATGCAATGTAAAAAGAGAAAATTAGAAAAAAGTACAATCCCTGTAGAACGTTTTTAATATTTTTCTGATCTCGAAGAGGAAATAATAGAAGAGACATACAAGTAATCAAGAAAAACACAAACAAGTGAAAATTGATGCTTTTACGTGAAATGTTAGTAGAAGATAAAAGAAACACAAAAAATAACAAGAAATGCAAGGAATCACCTAAAAGGGTGGTCCCACCAGGCATGACAAGAATGTTGATCTAATTTTTTTGTTCCCTTTTCAATTTAATGATATAGAAAAAATAAAGAAAATTTGATAACTCATAACATGGAGAGGTTAAGGTACCTCAAATGTGGTGTAGTTAATATGGGTGCAAATTATATGAAGGATCCTAGCTGCTACAATTTGATGACCTGCACAACAAAGACACTAAGAAGAAAATGGATTAATTTATAGATAGGGGGTTTCCTGACGAATTCATTTCCAAGAAGTGTTAACTTCCTTGGCGGATTTCAACCCCTGTGTTTTGATAAAATAGGATACAATCAATGATAATAAATAGGATAATATGTAAAATATGAGGCACACATAAATTAAAAATGTAGAAATGTAAGGCACATACGAATTTGATCTAAATTAAAATAAAATAAAGTTACCTAGTAGGGTCGATGGTGAATGGCGGTAGACAGATGAAACAAAAACTATAAATGCAGATCGTGATGTTATGAATACAAACTAGATAGACCAAAGGCCTAAAGATACTAAAAATAACCTGAAAGAGAATATATGATACAAGGAGACCAAGAGATGGTAAAAAATAGATATTTGGACGGATTTTTTGGGAAACAAGTTTCAGGTGGAAAGTGACTAGGATGGGTTGACGGTGAATGGTGCTAGACAGACAAGATTTGGAATGACAGAGAAGCAAAATAACAAAGCTGAGAACAAGAAATAGTAACATGGAAAGAATAGAAACTCAGTAGGGTCTGGAAATAGTAAAGGATGATGACCCAGAGCTGGGTCGATGCTAATGATCTGAAAACGTGTGATTGTATTTTTTTCACTTTTAAAAGCTTCCAAAGATCATGATTTTATTAACCAATTTTAAGTATTATAAACTCCACAAATTTATTAAATTCTGATTATTATGCATCCATAGAAGTGCAGAAAACTTGTGTAGAAAATAAATAATCAGAAAAATTGAGAACATTCAGATAACAAACAAGATTGTTTACGGGGTTTGGAAATTCCTACCTCCCTGGGTTCAGATTGAACTGGTCCATTAATAATATTGAATTGCAAGTACAATAACTCTTACAAACAACCAATAATGAATCACAACCTACAAATGAGCTGATCAATGTCCCAAGAACTCTGAAAAATAGCAGAAACTGTCCCAAGAACGATCCGTGGCTCCTACAGTGTTTTCACAATGTGATCTCCCTGCAATTGTGTTAGAAAAACACCTACAAATGGAGATTTAAAAACATTATATGAAAAAAAATCATATATATGAGATCACCTCTAAATTCTGAACATTTTTCATGTTTACACCAAGTCACAATTCGGACCAGAAATGCATTGAAATTCGTGTTTTCCAACTAGCTGTCTTGTAGATCCCTATTAAAATCTGCATTCAAAGCTTCCAAAAATTAGTTAAAACTCAAAAAAAAAAAATCAAATCTTACACTGTTGGAATTTTCTCATAATTTCCTTCATTTCATCTTTTTACTCTGAGGTCCCAATCTGAGTGCAAGGCCTTCAAAAATGGCGTTTTCAGAGAACTGCTCCTTATCCTGTTTGACACAGACCTGTCCCCCTTGTATAAGTGGAAGCGACCCATTTTATAATGCGCTCAAGCCTCTAGGCACGTTGGTTGGAGGATTGGTCTTGGAGCGATGAGGTCGGGGGATCAAATCCCAGCAGCCTCTTTTTTGGCGGATTTGCATTTTAAATGGGATTAAATCCCAAAAGAGGCGGATTTGATAATGTTTAAGGCTTTAAATAGCCTTCCCCCACGCAAATGAAGTGGTCAAAAGACCACGTGGGCATAACCGCCCCCTCCAACACCGCTTCATCCTCCATCCTTCCACGTGGAAACATCCACGCATGGGTTAATGTTGGTAGTTTAGAGAATTATGTATGGTTTAATACTAATGTATAAACATTAATATATATAGCGGTTTGGCATATATGCGTGGCATTTGGAAAGTGGATTTACCAAGATAATATAATTTCGACCCATACAATGTGTGTAGAAATAATTAACTCGGTCAATAGTATATATATTCCACTTGTCGTCTCCCGATAGGAAATTCCATCGAATTCGACGAGTGATGGCAAGCCACGTGTCACAGTGCGATTCGGTCCAATATTTGACCAATTGACCAAAGTTGACTTTCCCACTGTCTGAACTTTGATTGAACATATCTAGAGCTCCCGATGTTCGTTTGTCGCATTCTCATAGTCGTTGGAAAGATCTCGAGATGATCTTCTGCACTGACACCATTTAGGGATGTTTAGGGAATTTTTTCAAAAATGATCCCCTAATCACACCTCCCCACTGAGAAAGGATTTTTGTCCAAAAAAAGTTATGTATCAACCCACAAAAACATGCTATCTCTTCCTGCATTGCATAAACACATACAAGAACCCAAAATAACATTATAGGTTAAATAAATGCAAATAGTTGATTAGCTAGTCACATAACCGATCAGATAATAACACCCAATTAAGCTAGTGTTCAACTGAAACGCTGTAACCCTGTCAACTCTATGCACAACTGTGAACTGTCATACCCCACTGTAATGCCATCACAAATAACTGACCAGATAATAACACCCATTCTATTGCGGAAAGCTAGTGTTCAAATGTCACTTTGTGATACGGTCGATTACCAAAAATTACAATTCCATGACACATATCAGTATACCAGACATCTAAACTGCCCCTAATTAGGCTAGTGCCCACTGCCCATCTGAAATTGTAATAATTACAAGTATTCACTATCAGAATATAATAGACTATCAATGCCCAAAAATAACTATAGTGAACAACTGAATCAACATGAATATGCCAAAACGCTGCATCGCCATCACAAATAATAAGTCAGATAATAATACCCATCTATAACAGAACCTAGTGTTCAACTGACACTTTGTGATTATGTTGATTACAACTGCAAGTTTCAAATTTAGACATGCTACTGATGCCTATCCCTGCATAGTGTTTTCAACAATGGAACTACCAACCAATCTGAGAAACCAAAACATGAGTATGATGAACCTATCACTCAAATCTTCTCTTCAGCTATTTCCATTCATTTTCAAAGCTTAAATATCAACTTAGGAACAAATCCTTATCAATCAACAGGAATCCCTAAAATATAGCTTTCAATTTTTTTTGCTTGCCTACTATCAACAATTTACTGTAGTGCAAATATAAAGTTGAGGAGTGTTTTTCCAAACCAATCACTTGGGTTTTTCCGTTTTGGTTGTTTTACCCTCTCAGTACCAAAATGAGTTTTAGTTAGGGTTAGGACTGTTGGTTTTACAATACTACTCTTTTTAACAACTTTCCAATTTTTTTGTTTAGGAAGAAACCAACAAACCTTAACATCATGACCATTCCTATTACAATGGGAACAAAATTTAACTTCCCTGCTTTTAGGAGTCTTACCCATTTTACCATTCTCAGAACTCTATCTATGAGAATGATTCCCCTGTTTAGAAGAGGTAACATTCTTGCCATTTCTCGCCTTTCCTTGGTGAGATTGGTCTTTAGCACCTGCCTTATCATTCACAAAAGGCATTAACTTCTTAATCAAATTTTTCCTCTTCCAACAATATGCCATAGAATGATTAGTACCTTCACAAAATGTGCAAGGGAAAGTATATTTCTACCTACCAAAGCTACAGTGTTCCAACTGAAAGAGTGTATTAGAATATTTAGGATTTAATTTTCCCTTAGTGCTATTTTTAGTGTAAGTGGAAGGAGGTGGAATCTAATTACCTCTTTTACCTTTTTTCTTACATCTTTCATTGTTCCTCCTGATGGTGGAATCCTGTAATTCTAGTGGTGTAGATCCTTGGCTGTTGGAAGCTTGTCTTCCTTCAGCTGCTTTTGAACTTTCTCCAATTTCCATTTTCCCACTAGAATAACCCAAACCTGCAAACCGAGGCTGATCCTCTACCTGTACTGGGTTAGCATAACCTTGTCCATTTTTACCAAGGCCCTTTCCATTAAATACCATCTTAACCATTAGCTTAGACCCAATTCCCTTAGTGTGTTTTTCAAACTGACCCAAAGGAATATTTGAAACTGAATGAGAGGAAGAATTAAAATGTGAACAACTTACAGGGCATTCTTCTATCATAGTACATACATCTTCTTTGGAAGGAATTTCCTTCTTATTGTTCACCTTGTTGCAGCTTTTCCAAGATGGCATCCTTGGTTTGTATTTCTTCCTGCAACTCTTTAATAAAGCCCATCAACTTCTTGCTCTCTTCAAGCATCTTGTTGACATACTCCTCTTTCTTGGTTATAGAGAATTGTGGCTCAAATTTTAACCGCACTATTTCCTCTTCCAAGGAATAAAAATTATCTCTCAAGAAAGAGTTTTCTTCTTGTAGTTGGTGGTTTATGGCTTCAAGCTCATCCAGTTTCTCCTGTTTGGATGACTTGCCCATGATTCCCGGTTCCTGCAAACACAACCTGTACTTCCAAAATTGCACACTGCAAAATAATATTAACAAGTCCCCAAAATTTCTACACACTGAAAAGTGAAATCAATACTAAAACTAAAGCCAAACACAATTAGAAGCTAATCTGGAAATCTAACTGCTCTGATACCAAACTCGATCTGAAAACGTGTGATTGTATTTTTTTCACTTTTAAAAGCTTGCAAAAATCATGATTTTCTTAACCAATTTTAAGTATTCTAAACTCCACAAATTGATTAAATTCCTATTATTATGCATCCATAGAAGTATGGAAAACTTGTGTAGTAAATAAATAATCAGAAAAATTGAGAACATTCAGATAACAAACAAGATTGTTTACGGGGTTCAGAAATTCCTACGTCCCCGTGTTCAGGTTGAATTGATCCATTAATAATATTGAATTTCAAGTAAAATAACTCTTACAAAACAACTAACAATGAATCACAACCTACAAATGAGCTGATCAATGTCCCAAGAACTCTGAAAAATAGCAGAAAATGTCCCAAGAACGATCCGTGGCTCCTATAGTGTTTTCACAATGTGATCTCCCTGCAATTGTGTTAGAAAAACACCTAAAAATGGAGATTTAAAAACATTCTATGAAAAAAAATCATATATCTGATATCATCTCTGAATTCTGAACATTTTTCATGTTTACACCAAATCACAATTGGGACCATAAATGCATTGAAATTCGTGTATTTTCCAACTAGCTATCTTGTAGATCCATGTTAAAATCTGCATTCAAAGCTTCCAAAAACAAGTAAAAACTAAACAAAAAATATCAAATCTTACATCATTGGAATCTTCTCAGAATTTCCTTCATTTCATATTTTTACTCCAAGGTCCCAATCTGAGTGCAAGGCCTTCAAAAATGGCATTTTCAGAGAACTTCTCCTTATCCTGTTTGACACAGACCTATCTCCCTTGTATAAGTGGAAGCGACCCATTTTATAATGCGCCCAAGCCTCTAGGCGAGTTGGTTGGAGGATTGGTCTTAGAGCGATGAGGTCGGGGGATCAAATCCCAGCAGCCTCTTTTTTGGCGAATTTACATTTTAAATGGGATTAAATCCCAAAAGAGGTGGATTTGATAATATTTAAGGCTTTAAATAGCCTTCCCCCATGCAAATGAAGTGGTCAAAAGACCACATGGGCATAACCGCCCCCTCCAGCACTACTTCATCCTCCATCCTTCCACATGGAAACATCCATGCATGGGTTAATGTTGGTAGTTTAGAGAATTATGTATGGTTTAATACTAATGTATAAACATTAATATATATAGCAGTTTGGCATATATGCGTGGCATTTGGAAAGTGGATTTACCAAGATGAAATAATTTCCACCCATACAATGTGTGTAGAAATAATTAACTCGGTCAATAATATATATACTCCACATGTCATCTCCCGATAGGCAATTCGATCGAATTCGACGGGTGACGTGTCACAGTGCGATTCGGTCCAATATTTGACCAATTGACCAAAGTTGACTTTCCCACTATCTGAACTTTGATTGAACATATCTAGAGCTCCCGATGTTCGTTTGTCGCATTCTCATAGTCGTTGGAAAGCTCTCGAGATGATCTTCTGTAAATTGACACCATTTAGGGATGTTTAGGGAAGTATTTCCAAAAATGATCCCCTGATCACACCTCCCCACTGAGAAAAGATTTTTGTCCACAAAAAGCTGTGTATCAACCCACAAAAACATGCTATCTCTTGCTGCATTGCACAAACACATACAAGAACATAAAATAACATTATAGTTTAAATAAATGAAAATAGTTGATTAGCTAGTCACATAACCGATCAGATAATAACACCCAATTAAGCTAGTGTTCAACTGAAACGCTGTAACCCTGTCAACTCTACGCACAACTGTGAACTATCATACCCCACTATAATGCCATCACAAATAACTGACCAGATAATAACACCCATTCTATTACAAAAATCTAGTGTTCAACTGTCACTTTGTGATACGGTCGATTACCAAAAATTACAATTCCATGACACATATCAGTATACAAGACATCTAAACTGCCCCTAATTAGGCTAGTGCCCACTGCCCATCTGAAACTGTAACAATTGCAAGTATTCACTATCAGAATATAATAGACTATCAATGCCCAAAAATAACTATAGTGAACAACTGAATCAACATGAATATGCCAAAACACTGCATCGCCATCACAAATAATAAGTTAGATAATAACACCCATCTATAACAGAAGCTAGTGTTCAACTGACACTTTGTGATTATGCTGATTACAACTGCAAGTTTCAAATTTAGACATGTTACTTATGCCTATCCCTGCATAGTTTTTTCAACAATGGAACTACCAACCAATCTGAGAAACCAAAACATGAGTATGATGAACCTATCACTCAAATCTTCTCTTCAGCTATTTCCATTCATTTTCAAAGCTTAAATATCAACTTAGGAACAAATCCTTATCAATCAACAGGAATCCCTAAAATATAGCTTTGAAATTTTTTTGCTTGCCTACTATCAACAATTTACTGTAGTGCAAATATAAAGTTGAGGAGTGTTTTTCCAAACCAATCACTTGGGTTTTTCCGTTTTGGTTGTTTTACCCTCTCAGTACCAAAATGAGTTTTAGTTAGGGTTAGGACTGTTGGTTTTACAATACTACTCTTTTTAACAACTTTCCAATTTTTTTGTTTAGGAAGAAACCAACAAACCTTAACATCATGAACATTCCTATTACAATGGGAACAAAATTTAACTTCCCTGTTTTTAGGAGTCTTACCCATTTTACCATTCTCAGAACTCTATCTACGAGAATGATTCCCTTGTTTAGGAGAGGTAACATTCTTGCCATTTCTCACCTTTCCTTGGTGAGATTGGTCTTTAGCACCTGCCTTATCATTCACAAAAGGCATTAACTTCTTAATAAAAAATTTCCCCTTCCAACAATATGCAACAGAATGATTAGTACCTTCACAAAATGTGCAAGGGAAAGCATATTTCTACCTACCAAAGCTATAGTGTTCCAACTGAAAGAGTGTATTAGAAGTTTTAGGATTTGATTTTCTCTTAGTGCTATTTTTAGTGTAAGTGGAAGGAGGTGGAATTTGATTACCTATTTTACTTGTTTTCTTACACCTTTCATTATTCCTCTTGATTGTGGAATCTTGCGATTTTAGTGGTGTAAATCCTTGGTTGTTGGAAGCTTGTCTTCCTTCAGCTACTTTTGAACTTTCTCCAATTTCCATTTTCCCACTAGAATAACCCAAACCTGCAAACCGAGGCTGATCCTCTACCTGTACTGGGTTAGCATGACCTTTTCCATTTTTACCAAGGCCCTTTCCGTTAAATCCCATCTTAACCATTAGCTTAGACCCAATTCCCTTAATGTGTTTTTCAAACTAACCCAAAGGAATATCTGAAACTGAATGAGAGGAAGAATTAAAATGTGAACAACTTACAGGGCATTCTTCTATCATAGTACCTGCATCTGCTTTGGAAGGCATTTCCTTCTTAATGTTCACCTTGTTACAGCTTTTCCAAGATGGCATCCTTGGTTCGTATTTCTTCCTGTAACTCTTTAATAAATCCCATCAACTTCTTGCTCTCTTCAAGCATCTTGTTGACATACTCCTCTTTCTTGGTTATAGAGAATTGTGGCTCAGATTTTAACCACACTATTTCCTCTTCCAAGGAATAAAAATTATCTCTCAAGAAATAGTTTTCTTCTTGTAGTTGGCGGTTTATGGCTTCAATCACATCCAGTTGCTCCTGTTTGGATGACTTGCCCATGATTCCCGGTTCCTGCAAACACAACATGTACTTCCAAAACTGCACACTGCAAAAGAAGATTAACAAGCCCCCAAAATGTCTACACACTGAAAAGTGAAATCAATACTGAAACTAAATCCAAACACAATTAGAAGCTAATCCAGCAATCTAACTGCTCTGATACCAACCTTGATCTGAAAACGTGTGATTGTATTTTTTTCACTTTTAAAAGCTTCCAAAGATCGTGATTTTCTTAACCAATTTTAAGTATTCTAAACTCCACAAATTTATTAAATTCTGATTATTATGCATCCATAGAAGTGCAGAAAACTTGTGTAGAAAATAAATAATCAGAAAAATTGAGAACATTCAGATAACAAACAAGATTGTTTACGGGGTTTGGAAATTCCTACCTCCCAGGGTTCAGATTCAACCAATCCGTTAATAATATTGGATTTCAAGTATAGTAACTCTTACAAAAAACCAATAATGAATCACAACCTATAAATGAGCTGATCAATGTCCCAAGAACTCTAAAAAATTGCAGAAATTGTCCCAAGAACGATCCATGGCTCCTATAGTGTTTTCACAATGTGATCTCCCTGCAACTGTGTTATAAAAACACCTACAAATTGATATTTAAAAACATTCTATGAAAAAAAATTATATATCTAAGATCATCTCTGAATTCTGAACATTTTTCATGTTTACACCAAGTCACAATTCGGACCAGAAATGTATTGAAATTTATGTTTTCCAACTAGCTATCTTGTAGATCCCTGTTAAAATCTGCATTCAAAGCTTCCAAAAACATGTAAAAACTCAACAAAAAATATCAAATCTTACATCGTTGGAATCCTCTCAGAATTTCCTTCATTTCATCTTTTTACTCCGAGGTCCCAATCTGAGTGCAAGGCCTTCAAAAATGGCATTTTCAGAGAACTTCTCCTTATCCTGTTTGACACAGACCTGTCCCCCTTGTATAAGTGGAAGCGACCCATTTTATAATGCGCCCAAGCCTCTAGGCGAGTTGGTTGGAGGATTGGTCTTGGAGCGATGAGGTCAGGGGATCAAATCCCAGCAGCCTCTTTTTTGGCGGATTTGCATTTTAAATGGGATTAAATCCCAAAAGAGGCGGATTTGATAATATTTAAGGCTTTAAATAGCCTTCCCCCACGCAAATGAAGTGGTCAAAAGACCACGTGGGCATAACCGTCCCCTCTAACACTACTTAATCCTCCATCCTTCCATGTGGAAACATCCACGCATGGGTTAATGTTGGTAGTTTAGAGAATTATGTATGGTTTAATACTAATGTATAAACATTAATATATATAGCGGTTTGGCATATATGCGTGGCATTTGGAAAGTGGATTTACCAAGATAATATAATTTCGACCCATACAATGTGTGTAGAAATAATTAACTCGGTCAATAATATATATATTCCACTTGTCGTCTCCCGATAGGCAATTCGATCGAATTCGACGAGTGATGGCAAGCCACGTGTCACAGTGTGATTCGGTCCAATATTTGACCAATTGACCAAAGTTGACTTTCCCACTGTCTGAACTTTGATTGAACATATCTAGAGCTCCCGATGTCCGTTTGTTGCATTCTCACAGTCATTGGAAAGATCTCAAGATGATCTTCTAAATTGACACCATTTAGGGATGTTTAGGGAATTTTTTCAAAAATGATCCCCTGATCAGCTAACCTGGTTAGAGCAACGGAGACTTGGGAAGTGCAAGACAACGACGAGGATGGATAAGCTGAATGGACAACCTGGAAGTACATGGGATCAACATGATGACTAAAATGAAGTCTATGGAGATGAACTAGTCCTGCAAAATGTTAGATACAAACAAGAAACTGATAATATGATAATAACTAAATTAAAAAAATAGGATAATCTTACAAATGATGTATAAGAGTGATGCAAGAAATCTGAAAGGAGATCCAAGAGGTTTGTAACCATTGCAAGGATGCTCAGGCACGCGAAAAGGTTTTCAAGTTATAAGAAATCATGGATGTTTACATGCATGCCTCGAAAGAGAAGGATGAATTTCATTTTAAAGGGTCGATTGAGAGCCGAATGGGTCACCACCGATTGCGGGAAACCATTCTTTAGATGGTAAAATCACTTATTTGTTCGAGATATGGGGATTTAGGGATTGGGATAAATGCTTTAAAGGATGTTGGCGGGTAATGGTTATTGAGGGAAGTGTCATGACTAAATAGGAGATAAGGATGTGTAGGATTAAAGCTATAAAAAGCATAGGGATGTGGATTTAGGTGGATAAGGATAAAAACATCCCAAAGTAAGATAATTAGAGGTAATTAGCCAATTAGAAGAGATGAAATATAATTAGGGTAATTAGATAATTAGGGTCAATTAACAAGAATTAATTAATCATCAAAGGTGATGGGATAATATATGGTCATTTAAATAAGTGAAGTGAATTAAATTAAAGGGGTCTAGCTTGGACCACGATTGAAAATGTGCACACGGGAAATCAAAGGTAGTGATATAAAATTTTGGTGTTTACATATTAAATACAACAAACTATAGCATTTGGAGAGTTCGATTGAAAGCATGTTTTATGCCTAGGAAGCTCCGGGATCTAGTAATTAGCATGTAAAAAGGACTCACCAGAAGAGAATCAACTCCTAAAAACCTTATCTCCTTCTCCTAAATATCTCAGGAAGCTCTTTCCATCCTATTGTAAAGCATAAAGGATGAATTCCTACTGCATATAGGTCATATGGAGTCTCCTGTAAATGCATGGAAATAATTCGAAAACCATGCATAAAGGCAGTCTCCTATATTAAAAAAATTAAGCTAATTATGGAATTTTTAAAAAATCCCTTGAAGGGGGGTGAGAAAAATATTAATTAGCTGGCTAAAACTAAAATCAATAAAGCTCAGTTGGATGGTTGTAATTGTGTCCTTCTTCAAGATAAGTTGGTATATTTCATTATTCAGATAAATATTCATGAAAATTTTAGAAATTACATATCCATCCTTAACTGTAAATATCATAATACTTTGTCTTCTCTACTAATTCATGAAGAATGTGTAAAGGATAATTTTGATTCAAAAGAGACTGTTATTCAGGAATTGTTCTCTCATAATCTTAAACCCTCTCATAAGAAAAATAATATCAATCCTAATCAGACACCTAATGTCAGATCAAAATTTAAACCCAATCCTAAATCTAATTTGTTAAGAATAGTTAGAATTTTAAAGTGAAATTTAATGGCACATGTAACAAATGTGGCATGTTTTTTCTTAAATAGTATAATTTCCATGTAAAATCCAATAAATTTGTTAAAAATGCTAAAACTAGTAAATTTAACAATCAAATGCAGAAGAAAAATCATGCAAATAATATTGAGCAATCGATTGCCATGTATACTGCTCTTTCATCTTCAAAAGATAGTGAATGGATCCTATATAGTGGTTCCTTTAGGAAAATGACTTGTACCCCTAATATACTCTCAAATTTTGTTAAATGTGAAGAAAACATATATCTAGGAGATAATTCCATAATTAGATCTTTAAGTTGTGCAAATGTTAAACTAAAAAATGGAATAATTAGGAATGTATTGTATGTTCTTGAGTTGAAAAAGAATCTTTTATCTTGTTCTCAATTGACTAAAGAAAACTATAAACTTGTTTTATTGCAAGATAAATTGTATGTAAAAGATAATCTCAGTAATTTCATTGCTTCTGGCATTTAGAAAACATGGTGTATATATTTTTGATGGATTTTTGTCTAAATATTGCTTTGCTTCCTCTTTTAGGAATGATATTAATATTTGGCATGAAATATTAGGTCATGTGAATTTCAGAATTTTGTATGAAATGTCTAGAATAAATCTTGTTTTTGGCCTTCTTAAGATTAAATATGTTCATGAGACATGTGAAAGTTGTTTGCATGGAAAGAAACATTCTAAACCCTTTCAAAAACATCATGATCCCAATTCTTCTCAGTTATTAGAAATGATTCACATTAATGTGAGGGGACCACTTGAAAATCCTTCTCTCAATGGAGCTTTGTATGTTGTATGATTTATTGATGATTTCTCTTGGATGATCTGGTCTTGTTTTATTAAGAAAACTTTTGATGTCTTGTCTAAGTTTCAAGAATATAAAGATTTAGTTAAAAATGCTTCTAATTTGAAAATAAAAATAATTAAAATTGTTAATAGAGGTGATTATGTTAGAAAAAAAAAATATCAGTTCTATGTGCAATGTGGGATAGAAAGAAAGTTGATAACTCCTTATTCCCCGCGAAAAAATGGCATTGACGAAAGGAAGAATAAGATGATATTAGAAATGGATAGGACTATAATTCATGCATCTAATGTGCCTAATTTTTTATGGTCAGAATCCATGAAAACTATTGTCTACATCATAAATAGAGTTTTTACAAAATCCTTTCATCAAACTACTCCTCATGAAGTATGGACAAATAAAAAATGAGATATCTCTCACTTAAGAATATTTGGTAGTCTTGCTTCCAACTTCATTCCAAAATTTAAAAGGAAGAAGCTTGACCTAACCTCCTATTATTGTATTTTTTGTTATGGTTGTCAAACTAAAGGTTTAATAGTCTATGAACCTTTCAAGCATGATAAAGTTGAAAATAGGAATGTGCATGTCTTAGAAAAGACATTTTGTGATGCTTTTCATGAACTATCCTCTATTACTCCTAACATAGAACCTGATAATACTTCTCCTAACATTATGGAAATATAAGATCAAGAGGATGATTATCCCAACCTAGATATGATGGGGATTAAGGGGGAGTCATCTCAAAGTGTCTTGCATCCAAAGAATTATAATTGGGCTCAAAATATTATTAAGGATTCTAATTCTGTTAGTCTTAGAAAGATAACTCGTAGTCAACATTCCTATCATGAATTTTTGAAACTCTATGAGGTTGAATGATCTGAAAACCAAATTTAACTAGCAATTGTGTACACACATTTTCTTTCTTTGTATTGATTTTTGATATAAAAATTGTGCATTATTTCTTTTTGTATTTTTAATAAAATAATAAAAACTGCAAGTACTGTGCAAATACTGAAAGAAATGAAGAGGATTCACCAGCAACGTAACACAAGAATTGATAACGAAGTTTGGTGCTTGAGGCCTACGTCTCCTGGTCTGGTTGAATGGGACCGATCTATTAGAATCTTGAAAATAATCCTTTACAAAGAAATCTACAAAATTATGACCTTCTCACAGTCTTCCTCTGTCGAAAATAACAGGGGTTGCTTTTTACATCTCCTTCAAACTCCACTCCTAGCTCAAGATATGAGCATTACAATATTACTACACAGTCCTGAATGCATTACAAATAGAATATCACCCTATTTATATTGTTTATGCGCCTCCTGGTATGACAGCTGGGTGCTTATATTTTTACTCGGCCCACCCGAGTTCCATTCTCCTCCTTTGTTTTTAGTTTATCCTTTTGGGATTAAAATCCCACATTGGGCGCATGAAACTCAGTCAACACTTTATATACATAGTGGGTGCGGTTGTTGAGTGGCTTAAAAGCCGCCTAAGCCTATGTGGAGGGTGTTGTAGATAGGATGCATTACATTGGGGTTGGCACATGTTTAGTTTTGGGAGCCAACAATCCCATCATATGCGCATGGTATAGTCTTAACACGGTGGCAGTTTACAATATGCTTGGTAAGTTAGACTAATGCGTGGAAAGTTGGAGAAATATGAGTTGAAATGAATAGGAATATGCGTGGAAAGTGCAATAAGGTTATAAGGCGTGGATAATTTAAATAATACATGTCCATTGTCCCACATGCATGGCGCAAAGGCAAATATTAGAGGTTTATATACACAAGTTGGTTGAATGGTTAAATGAGAAGGAGGCCAAGGCACCCCTCCATAATCGAGTGTGTCGAACCTGGCTGAGGGCCCCCAGTCAGTAAATAGCGGGGTCCATTTGTCCGAGATCGAGTGTCCAAGACCGGAGTTCCAAAACCCATTTTTTTAATATGTCACACAATTCGTCCATGTGTCGCAATACGATCGCAACACTTGGCGAGCGTGCACACGTCCAACCTACACAAAAACTCCAAAATTCGCCAGTTGCCCAAAAATTTCAGTGGGCTATAAATTTTGCAAACGAGCTCTGTTTCCTGCAAACAAGCTGTCGTCAGAGTCGTATAATTTTTCCCCACGCTTTAAAAATGACTGCAACAATTTTTGAGAAGATATTAGATTGGTGTTTCTCTGTGAGGATCCTCTGGATCATTCCTCTCCACTGAGAAACTTTTGGACCCCAAAAGTCAACCTACTTGGTGAATAGGTGAGGGTATTTCTCCCTCACCTTTCCAGTTTCCATCCATTTTTCCTTGTTCGGATGCATGCCTCTAAACCCAACATGAATATATTCAATATCACCCCTTCGCGAAGTTCTTACTTTCCTGTCCAAAATGATGTCTTCCTGTAACTCATCAAGATACTCAGGAGCAAAATCATCAATGGAAGGCATAATGTTAGAATCATCATGATCAACAATCATAGGCGGTTCATACAATCTTAAATTCTCAACATTTACAATTGAGTAGATTTGCATTTATGGAGGTAAATCTAACCAGAAAGCGTTGTTACCAATTTTTTCCAATATTTGGAATGGACCATACCGTATAGGTTTCAATTTTTTACCTTCACCTGTCAGTCTTTCCTTGCTGATGTGAAGCCAAAGCTGAATCACCAACTTTGAACTTTGTGATCAGTCTATGTTTATCATGCCTAGCTTTGTACTTAGCCTGGCTTTTCTCCAATTGTTCATGGACATACTGATGAACCTGTTGTATTCTCTGCACAAATATTTTAGCCTTGTCAGAATCACTTGCACTATTAACAATAGTTCATGTCCATAATATATATCTAATGGAGAATTAGGCAGATAACCATAACAAGTCTCAAATGGAGACTTCAAAGTAGAAGAATGTAAGGCACAATTATAAGCATGTTGCACATAATAAAGATGTTCATCCCAAAATTTAGGGTGTTTGTTACTATAGCCCCTAAGTAATTGTACCACTGTGCGGTTTACAACCTCTGTTTGACCATCAGTCTATGGATGGAAAGCAGTGCTCTTTTTTAGTTTTGTGTCCATTAACCCCCACAATGCTGACCAAAATTCCCCAAGAAATATAGAATCCCGATCAGATATGATTGAATTAGGTAAACCAAATGAACCCAAACAAACTGAAAGAATAAATGTGCAGTTCCCTCAACCAGTATTTGGTTTAGTACATGGAACCAACACACCACATTTTGCTAAATCTGTCCACTAACCACATATAAGTAATCATGTTTTTTCCATGTCATGGGCAAGCCTCCTACAAAGTCCATGGAAACACTTTCCCAAGGACGTGTTGGAACGGGAAAGAGGAGTGTAAAGTCCTAATTTCCTGTTTACTTGGCTTGTTTGTGGCACAAAGAACACACCCCTTAATATATCGGTTTTACATGTTCATGCATTCTAGGCCAATAACAATATTTTTTGTAAATGTGCAACTATCTTACTTACACCAAAATGCCCTGAAATAAGAGAAGTTATGTGCTTCCCTAATCATAGCACACGCTCATTTTCTGAATACAAAGTTTTCCATAATGATATAACAATCCTTCATGCAAATGATAAATCTTTTTCTCCCTACTTGTTTCCCACTTACTAAATCCTCATACACTTCTCTAAAATCAATATCATTTGCATATTGTTCCTTGTAACTAACATGAGCCAAAGAACTATGTTGTAAAAGGATAGATGCTACTACCACTGGTGGTCTGGACAACATGTCGGCAACCTGTTTTGAATACCTTTTTTATACCTGATTACAAGATGAAATTGTTTACAAAAATCCCATCCCACCTGAAATGTCTAGACTGCTGCACATTTGGTTTGTGTTTGTAAATATTGAGTGGTTGATGGTCAGTATGGATAATTGTTTCTTTTCCCATTAAATAATGCTTCCATTTTTTAAACACTTTGAACTAAAGCATTCAACTCTTTATCATAAGTTGGATAGTTTCTTACCGCACTTGTAAAGGTTTCCGAATGGGTAACACACTGGTCATTTGTTCTGCATCAAACTAACCCCCATTGCATAGTACATGAGCATCTGTCTCAATCTCAATGAATGTTGTAAATCCGGAAGTGCCAAATTGGAGTGGTAACTCATCTTCTCTTTCAGTGTATCAAATGCTTTTTGTTGTTTTCCTCCCCACTGAAAGACCTGTTTAATACTTGTCAAAGCATGCAAAGGAGAATGCCAATATTATGAAGTTAGCAATAAATTTCCTCCAGTACTGAACTGCACCTAGAAAACTTCTAACTTCCGTCACATTTGTGAGTCTAGGCCATTTCACAATAACCTCTATTTTTGCAGGATCAATTTTCAATTCTCCATTTCCTACAATATACCCCCAAATAAAATTAAAGATGTTTTTTCCAAATTCACATTTTGACATCTTCAAATACAATTTCCTCTCTCCTTAGTGCATCTAAGACTTTCTGGATGTGTTTAATATTGTTCATCCCATGATTTACTGAACATAAGCAATCATCTAGTAGAAATAACGAAATTATCATTGAATGTCTAAAAAGTTCATCAAATCTCATGAAGGTTGGCCGGTGATGCCGCAAACCAAAAGGCATCCACTAACCATTCAAAACAATCCCTGCTTCGTTTTCAAAGAAGTTTCCAAACATCACCTTCTGACAATCGTACTTGGTGATAACCACTTATTAAGTCTAACTTAGTGAAATAAATTGCATGTTTAATTGACCAGTAAATATTCTATTCTAGGAAGCGGCTGGTCCACGGGTAACTGATTCTTATATAATCTTGTTTAACGCACGGAAATTCAAACCACATTTGCCATAGTGCAAGCATTTTAGGAACCAATATATGGGAACACATGGGGATGTACTTGGGATGAATTAGACCTTGAGCCAAAAGTGCCATTACTGTCTCTTGATTTCTCGTTCTCTACTACTGACAACTGTACATTCCAATATTGGGAAGAGGTGCTCCTGAACAAAGGTATTATCATGTTGAACCCTCTTTTGGGAGGGTAGACCTGTGGATCCTAAAAAACATCATCAAATTGAGAAAGAAAAAAATTCTTACCAATTCATCCTTTAGTTTTAGATCGCAAGTCTCAAAAGCCATCTCATTTTCTTTTTCCTTGGCTTTGACCACCATGAGCACAAACAAAAAACTTCTTGATTGAGTTGCCAAGCCTTTTCATTGACCTGTAGTGACAAAAGGGATAAGATATTCTTTCACGGTGAGCTCTAATAATAAACTCATTCCATCCTTTACAAGAAAGGAGGTATTTTCTCCCTAGAGAAGATGGCTTTAGATATACAAATAGGACGTCCCAAAAACCACCCCGACAACTACAAAGTACCTACATCCAAGTCAAACTCATAAATAAAATTGTCTGTATGGCAAATCTGAAAGTACCAAGTTGTAGTTACCTGTAGTATAACAAACCCAGCCAAAGGATAAGGCTTAGGATGTGGTGTAGTTTGGAGTCCTATTTTTAACAACCTCCTGTGAATCAATAGCTGAGATCCACTATCAAAAAGAGTATCAATTTTCGTCGGCTTTGAAATTACTATAATGATAGGGAAAAGCTCATTTCTTTTCTTATCGCAAGGGTAGTTTGTTTACTAGAAGAAGATGCAACATTGGTAGTGTATTGTTGGAAATTTGAAAGAGTTAGATTGACATGATAAACCCATAGTTGTGATTTTGGTTATCACCTGAATCAGAACCAAGCTCATGGC
>CM034151.1:43017469-43064049 GCA_019776745.2 Taxus chinensis
TGTTGCAGGGTGTGAAATATATTTTTTTACAGATGGAATCTCTGGGTATCATCAGGTCTGGATTGCACAGGAGGATCAAGAAAAAAAAATTTCACCACAGAATGGGGAATTTTCGCATATACTGTGATGCCCTTTGGTATGAAAAATGTGCCTGCTATATTTTCATGAATAGTTGTTCAAGCATTCAAGGATTTTATTAACATTTTCTTGTAAGTTTACTTGGATGATTGGATGGTTTATGGGCTTGTTAAGGATCATTGTGAAAATTTGTGCTTAATATTTGAAATATGTAGACAACTAAGCATCTCTTTAAATATCAAAAAGTGCATGTTTACTACACATTTTGGCACTCTATTAGGGTACATCATTTGCAAGGAAGGTTTGTTAGTAGATCCAACTAAGGTTGTAGTTATTGTAGGCTTGGAAGATCCTACTAGTTAGAGGGAGGTGGGTGTATTCTTGGGTCACACTGGGTATTATAGAAAATTTATCAAAGGATATGCTAAGGTTTCTGCACCCTTGGAAAATCTACTAAAAGGAAAAGGGACATTTTATTGGGGAGAACCACAACAACGTGGAATTGAGACATTGAAGGAGAGACTTACTACAATGCATATTCTACATTTTCCCTCATGGAACTAACCATTTCATGTACATGTGGATGCATCTAGCACGACCATTTGTGTGGTGTTAGCTCAACCTAGAGAAGGTATTATAGATCATCCTATCTATTTTTCTAGTAGAAAGTTGACTCCTACAGAGTAGAATTATACAACTACTGAGAGTGAAGCTTTGTCAATGATCTATGCACTACATAAATTCAGACAATACCTTTTAGCAACACCATCTGTATTTTACACCAATCACATGACATTGAAATACTTGGTAAACAAGATCGTTTCATAGGGGTGCATAAGTCGATAGGTTCTCTTATTCGAAGAATTTGATTTCACAGTTGTGGTAAAACCAGGGAAAAGTAATTTGGGCCCAGACCACTTATGAAGAATTCAATTAGGGGAGGACATGTAGACAATTTAAGATACAATGCCAGATGCAAAGTTATACAGGTTACAATGTGTGCCTTTAGAATTGGAGGATATTGCTATATTTTTACATATAGGTATGGTGCCAGAAGGAATGAAATCCTTAGAGAAGAAACAACTTGCAATTCACGTGACACCTTTTATGTTGATTAGTGGTGACCTATACAAATGAGGTTGAGATGAAGTATTACGCTGGTTTGTGTTAGAGCACAAGTGCACAGACATCATGGAAGAGGATCATGGTGGTATTTTAGGTGGGCACTATACATGTGACACTACTGCGTGCAAGATTCTACTTGCTGGATTATGGCGGGAGACCCTCTACAAAGATTGTAGAGCATATTGTAAGGCAAGTGATCACTATTAACACGTTGGTAGACCTAGGAAAAGAGATGAAATTCCTTTAAGATCTATTCCCAGCGTAGATTTGTTTGAGAAATGAGCTGTAGACTTTGTGGGTCCCATTTCACAAGCTGCATGTAGAACTAGATCACGCTACATCATAACTTACACAGATTATCTTACAAGGTGGGAAGAAGTAGCACCTACCAAAGATTGTACAACAACTACGCGAACCAGGTTCTTATGGGAAAATGTTCTTACAAGGTATGAATGCCTGCTGAGGTTGACAAGTGATAGGGGAACACACTTTTTGAATGAGATGATCAGGATACTATTGGATGAATTTATGATTGCGTACCATAAGACTACACTATATCATCCTCAGGAAAATGCAACTACTGATGCCTTCAACAAGATTTTAAGTTAGACATTGACAAAAATTTGTTATGTTGGAAGAAAAGATTGGGTGTATAAAGTTTCGGTCATGCTTTGGGCGTAGAGAAAAACATATAAGAGGTTGAACAAGGCCACACCATTTTAGTTGTTATTTGGTGTAGAATAAGTTCTTCCTATGGAATTCATGTTACCTTATTTGCATATTACGTGCGCTGGAGGTCTAGCTAATGCGAAAGCTTTAGAAGAAAGAATCAATAAATTGATACAGTTGGATGAGAGGCGCACTATAGAATGTTGGAATCAGAATCAGGAAAAGGCCAGTTAGAAGGCATGGTATGACAGGCACATCAGGAAAAAAAAACTTGAGATGGGATAGATGGTGCTTCTTTATGACTCTAAGTTTCTATGCCATCGAGGAAAGCTTAACGTGCATTGGTTGGGACTGTATATTATCACTCACATACTCGAATCATATGCTTGTTAGTTAGAGATAATTGGTGGAATATAGTTACCCGGTTACTTCAACGGGAGTAGGCTAAAGCCCTACTATAAATAAGTCTTCTTGGTTTTTTTAATAAGGTAGTGTTTCCATTTAGACTAGGTTTCCATTTTTGTATTTCCTTCTTCATCACTATGCTTTGTCAATTTAGTTGGTGTTTTGTGTAATAAGTGTGTTTGCATGCTGGAAGCTAATTAACATTTGAATATTTTTTATGTGTCGAGAACTACACATACCATTGGTGTGGGGTGGCTATTCACAACTGGGTACACATAAAGGAACAAACTACTACATGTGCTATTAAAGTTTGGAGAGGAGTTGTTAGATATGATATTACTTTAAAAGATGACCATAGATGGAGATAAATGAGGGAGTAATATAAAGTGAGGTAAGCAGTGGCCATGGAGACTATTAGGTAAAGGTGAAGAGGCAAGGTACTTGGGTGCATGGAAGTGTGCTGAAGATAAGTTTGTAGCTAGAAGGTAGGAAGGCATGCTATAAGATTATAGATGGGGCATGAAGATGTACCGCACGGAGATTGTGAAATTGGTCAATTAATGAGGGGATTGCTGGTCTGTAAAGGAGTAATAAATGCACTAAATTTTTGAAAATCTATATAAGGACGTGATGCATTTTCATTTTTACCTTTGTGATCTGTTGTCCCCTTAAAATTTTCCTTCTTTTTCCCAAATTTGGACTTAGAAATATTTGAGTTGCGACCCTTTGAAAATGGTCAAGTCTGATTTTTTTGAAATCTGGCGCTTCCCAAAGGATCAAGGATTCTTAGAAACACCTTCATCAGATAGAGAATTCTTTCCCCTTTCCAGAAAGGTATGGAAGTCCTCCTAACTCCTTGTAGTTTGTGAGTTATGGCTTGATGGAGGTAAATGGGGAAATTCTCCCTAGGCAAGCCCACATCCAATAGAGAAGTGCCATGTGTCGAGGTGGAGTGGAGTGTGGGGAGGAATTTGGCACTTAGCCCTTTTGGCTAAGTGGTGCAAAAGTTACAAACCAACCCGTGGGCCACGAAGGAGAAGGGAGAAGTGCACGGCGGAGTGGCGGGGCGTGGAGGTAAATTTGGATTTTTTCTCAATATGAATTTCAAAGGCAAAAATGGAGGCACATTCCCCCAAGCAACCAGAAGGTGCCACATGTCTTGGAGCGAGGGAGCGCGGGGAGTTTTTGGGAATTTTCCCAATATGAAAACGTGAAGGAAAAAGATAGGTCTTTGGCCTACGGATGAACTAGAAGGTGCCACGTGTCTCGAAGTGGCAGACCCATAGAGTTTTTTGGGAAATTTTTTCAAAAGGGAGAAATTTAAAATTTGACCCTGCCAACCCTAATTTTGACCAGTTTTGCCCTAAATCTTCAAGAGGCCATATATTTTAAACCAGAGCTTGGTTTTTTGCATTTTTGGTATCAACAAAAATCTGGTGAAATTCTCTACATGATGGAAACTTCAATTTTTAATTTTGATGGCTTTTTTGGGAGAAAATCAAGAAAACATCTCTGGCATGTAAAAAACAAAAAAAGGTTCCTCTTGACTTCGCTCCAATGTTCTCCCACCATGTGGATGGCCTGATTTCAAAGCAATTAGGGTAAAGGAGCAAACGGTTCATATGAAAACTAGTAAATTGAAATATAAAACACATTTTTACATGCAGAAGCTCTTCTTGGGCTTGTTAGAAGCGTTTTCTTTGTTGCAGAGGAATATGGAAGAAGGAAAAATGATCAAATTTGTTTTTAACCACTTCTTGGTCATTCAGGGAAGTTGTAACTGCCCCTTACATGCTATTTCTTGTCCTCTGAGAGTCATTGTTTGGGTTGGCAATCGATTTTTGAAATAGGAAGCACATTTTTTGCGAACAGAGGACAAAAATGATAGTCAGTATTCTTCTATTCTCCTTCTTTGTACTATTTCTTCTATTCCCACTCGTTGTACAAGTTTGAAATCTGAGATCAATAAAAAAAGGAATGAATTTTATGCCCCCTGGATGGAAATATCAATTGGTGCTTTGTAACCAACGTGTTATATTATGTCTTGTGGTCAGAAATTGCAAATTTGTCTTTTTTCTATTAATGAATGCATGTAATGGAACTTCCAGTTGATGTGTGTGGGCATCTGACACTCTACCCACAACATTGAACTCCCCCTCCTTCATTCTCACTCCCCCCCCTTTCTTAGATTGATTTATGCTATAACAAGGAGTTTCTATTATTGCCATAGGGACAATGGAGTGTTCTTGTGGATCTCTAGTTGAAAAACCACCACAAATCCACTTCAGTTTTACATGCTAAACAATGGGAGCTGCACCATTCAAATGTAGAGGGACTTAGATTCCCATAGCATTGGCCTAAAATCCATAAAAACTGTCCACAAGAAAAATTTTCTAGCCAATTGAGAAAGATAAGTGTGATCGAGTTGAGTGAGTCATATTGATGTGCGGAGAGTGTGAAACAAGACTTGGAGAGAGGATTATTGCATGGAAGAGCCTTATGTCCCAATTGGTGAAGGGTTTGAGTGGAGCAAAGGAGATTAAAAAAATATAGGGCACACGGTTTCAAGCTAGGGCACATAGATTCAAGCTAGGGTTTGAGTTTTCTTGTTACAGATAGTGAAAGGAATGATTTTTATGATGACACCAAAGAAAGCACTTGTAGCAGGCATGAAAGGATAGAAGAAGGTAGAAGATGAATTTGAAATGGCTCCCGAGATTAATTTTTCAAAGATACAATACCCAGAAGGTGTGATAGTCAGACAAGAGTGGGATTCCCACATCCGTGGGTGAAAAATATGTGACTATAACTACCGTACATCTGACAAAAATAAATATTTAGACGTATTATTGAGTACAAAGACCAACAAATGCATGGTGGAGGATATACCAATATATGATGACGCTAGGGAGAAATTGTTGAAGCAAGTAGGAGTTTATCAGTTGTATGATCTCCCATATTTTAGCAAGTATGAACCATTATACCAATAGTTTATGAGTAGGGTCCATAAGGACTTTTTCTATTTTTCTAGATGAAGGGTTTGAATCACGAAAACCTGGATTTTGACACTGAAAAGATTCAAGGGCACAAAGGTAGACCTTGCTAGTGGTCTGATTGATAAAGTAGAAATCATAGAGACAAGAAAGGAGTTAGAGTATACTAAGGGTCTGCATGGAATGGAAATTGATAAATTGAAGAAGTACCTAGTGGTGTAGGTAGCCACGCATATGGTAACCAAGTTGAATGATCAAGAGAGATTATCGTAGGTGAATACTACGTGGCTACATGTTGCAAAGAAAACTTATTAAGGAGTAGTCTATAGCCTAACAAGCTACATTATAGACACCATTGTTGAGGAAGCGTGCACAGGAGAGTAGATTAGTTTTGGTGCTATCCTCCTTTTCCTTGTGATTGTAGAACTTGGAGTGCTTGATGGGCTAAAGAACAAGATCTATCAGTATCCCATGGAAAAGAAGTCCCTCACAGAGAGGTTTTCCAAATATTTATGTGAAGGATCAATGAGTGTGTTATTTAAATAGAGGTTGGAGATGTGGTATGACTAACTTCGAGTGGAATTTGAGGTGTGGTGCATTCCCAAGGAGCTACCTTTAGTGGTGGGAAAGGGGGTATAATTTGCAGTGTACCAACACTTCTACATCATGCAATTTTCTATCAAGGATGGGGCATGGAGCCCATGGTGTAAAATTCTGTATGCCTTCACAGCGTGTTACTCCTAGGCATCATTTCATTGATTTAGTGATGCACACCTCCTGAAATTTAATACATAAAAGGTAGACTGTGATTGCCAAACTCAAAGGAAGGCATATGTGTATCTGGGCCGGGCTACCTACATTGAGAGGCTCATCTTAGATGTCATAAGTATGAATCCAGTAAGCTTGGCTATTGGGGACAGTGGAGCCGCGCTTGTATACCTTCAACTTAAGCCTAAGTTGGAGAATAAGAAGTATGTAGAAAATGAGTTCGCGTTCCTAGGGCTGCCTAAAGGAAAACATATAGTGAAGAATATGTCAGCCCCACAGCCTTTAGAAAATATAGCGGTAGATGAGGAGGATGAAGAACATGAAGATATTGGTGGCTTAGATCATAGAGGAAAAAGGTATCCCACAGACAGAGTAGAGACTGAGTAGTGGGTACCCCACCTCAGGTACAAGAAGAAGATGAAGACTTGGATATGGAAGAAGTCCATAGAGAGTGCCACTTTAAAAGGGTATTTAGAAGAACAAGGACTCAAGGCATGGGAACCCCACATCCTATGAGGAGATCACCCTGAATCTCTCCTCAGAAAGAGACAACTGAGAGGAAGAAGAGAAAACTAAAGCTGAATGAGGATGTAACATTCTCATTTTAAGACTTTAGAAATAAGGAATTTTTTTTATTATCTAATGTTCTCTGTTCTAAATAATCATAAATTAGAACACACATTCCATGTCAACCAATCTCATAACAGATAACCATATGTAGCTGTAATGACTCAGTGAAACATTGATCTCTCATTTCATGACTCAGTTTCATATCGATCTCTCATGTTAACTCATTGAATTGTATACTAGGTATAATTGGTTCTCTTACCCTTTTCTGGGTATTAAGTGTTCTATTTAAGAGGCATATCTGAATATTTATTACCAATATTCATCTGATATCTCACTTCTTAAACTAGGTGATGTAGGACAACGTAACTAGCAACTTACGATACTTTGGCCAAATATTTTCACATATTGTTCATGTTTATATTCCTAGATGAAATACTTGTCAAACGGAATACATCCTTCACCCCACTTCATATATTATCTAGAATGGGCTTCACTCACTCCTTGTTAGTCCACTTGTTCTAGGTTTAACCCTAACCCATGTTAGCAACATAGTCTGGTATAGAGAACCACTCACAGTTACTAAAGGTACATAGACATACTCAATTGACCTAAGTTGATTGCATGTGTCTAGTTATCCTAAGTCATTGTGAGTTACCCCTATACTAAATCATGATTTTAACCTGACCTAGAGTATAAATAAGATCAAGTCTGAGTTTATGTAGACCTAGATGATCTAATTTTGAAGGGTTTTGCAACATGTCAACTACAACACTGTATCCTCATGAAGACCCAAGTCTTCACGAAGGTAAAATTCTATCAGTTGGCATGTGCCAACAACCAATCGAATTAACCCATTTGGATGTACATACCCAAGCAAGAAGTTAATTACTTAATTATTTTCTATCATTAAGGTCTAATTACAACACCCTACTGAAATTCTAGTTTAATTAACCCCTAAGGTTTCCAATCATAAATGAGTTGTTAATGTTTTGGAGAAACATCAAGATTTCTTTTTAGTCATTAACTTCCTACTTTAGGGTTAGTTTAATTAAAAAAGAAAAAACAATCATCAATAATATTTACTCATTTTACTCAACCATTCCTAGTTTGATTAAGTTCCAAATCATATTCCTTTGTGTTAGAATTCCTTGAGATGAAGTCTTCTTATTAAACTTTCATTTTTACCTTTCACTTATTTTATATCAATGAAGGTATTGATCAAGAGGAAGTTCACATTCATCTTTCTTATTAAGAATTAGGATTCATTGTAACATTTTACATTATATCAGATATCATAAATAAATTGAACTCCCATTAACACCATTTAATAAGCCATAGTGACCTAGTTAAATGTTCAGCTATGAATGCAACTTGATAAGTTGCATTTAAATAAAGGGATAGAGTATCAAATACCCTTTCCACCTATTTCATTTTAAGTCAAACTGAAAAGGTTCAAATACATATATGATTATGAGAGAATAAAGATAAGTCTTACAAATTCCCTTAACAAAATGCACAAAGAGAATGACACATCAAGTACCTGTAAACTCTAAATCTTTTCCATTCATCATAGTGGAATACACACTTTACAATCCAATCATTTCAGACATCTTTCATGTCAAACAACATTATTCAAACTCAATAAGAAATACAACTTTTCCCCTTACAATACGTTTCAATAATGAATCATATTTCCTCATTAAAGATCCATTCTTAGGTAAACAAAAGTAACATCATAAAATAACTTGTCTTCTTTTATCACTTACAAAGTCCATCTACAAAAATTGCTAGCATGGGTTAGTTCATTGAACTGAGCATGATAATCACTAAGCATTAAAACAATGTGCTTTCAACTAACTGTTTCATAAAAAGAACTCTTCTTTTAAGAAACAGTTAAAGCATTACAGAAAGATACATCCTTAAGAAATAACAGTCATGAAAGGAAGAACAAAGTGATAAATCACAATAACATTAATTAAAGATCATGATGTAATCAAAATAATCTTCATCCAATGATTTCATAAGGAATTAAATCAGATAAGTAATATTCCACCCAAATTACTTATCACATTCCTACTATAGATATCTATAGTTCATTTCTTGATTCTTTCAATCTAAATCAAAGAAAGGTACTAACTATAATAATTCACCAAAATAGAGTCATTTTAAAGAAACAATGATCCACAATACTCATCATTACATACTTCATCAAAGAATAACTAAGGCCAAGCTCATTCAATCTCTATGAAAATTTTTAGGAAGAACCATCAACATCCTAAAATAAGAGTTTCCTATTTAAGATACAACTTCCAAATTCAAAGCCAAATCTAGCCTAAGTTTTATGTTTAGCATCAACAGATTTGGTAAAGTATAAATTCCATTTAAAAACACTTGAAAATAGTCACACCTCAAAATCATTAAGATATATCCTCTAACTATCCATTCTGCCCTTTTCTTTAGCTAATACAACCGAACAGGTCAAATCCTTAAAAAAAGATAATATTAATGAGAGAATGAATGAAAAGAGAGAGAAAAACTAATAATTCCTTTAGAGTTCAAAGAGAACAATATTGCATCTCAACTCAGAAAAGAGAGAGAAGGAAGTCAACAACAAGGATGAGATAGGATCTCATAATTATTTCCTAATATAAGAAATACAAATCTGAAATAAAGAACTGAGACATATCAGATCAAGAGTTCATTCAACTCTAGTAATCATTGAAAACCACACAAAAACTACTTGATACAGAAAAGAGATATATGAATATAATCATGAAGGTCATAAAATTGAAGATATAGTTCCCTCAACCTACAAACAAGAACTGATACAGTAGTGTTAAAACTACTACTAAAGGAGTAATACAAATGATTTCAGTTTGCAGCAAAACTTGAAGCAACCAACATAAACTGATCATTGAAATCATCTCAATGTTAATAGAATCAAACTACACATTTCTCCAATTTTCCCATTCAAGAGAGAGAGAGAGAGAGTATCATTAAATAATGTAACCATAAGCGATCACAATTTCCTTTCAAATGTCATCACAAATAAAGCTTAACCATCCTTTGATGGTTAATGCAAAAAATGCATACAAGATTTACAATCAAGCTATCCCATTTTCCCTACTTTACAATAATAAAATGAAATATCTACAGGGTAAGGAAGGTAAGAACCCCAACCCAGATTCGAACACAAAGAAGAACAACAAATGCGACATATCCCCAAGTTAGGTGCTCAAAGTCGAGCTCAAAGGAGAAGAGTAGATCAAAACTGATACAACCATTTACTTAGGACAAACAAGACTGAGCTAATCCAAAGTTAAACAAAGCTATCTCATTCCTACAACATCACCTAAACATCAAACTTGAATGACAAGAACTAGTACTCCAAAAAGTTGAACCGATAAGGCAACTACCGAATCCTCGAAATATCACTCGGAGAAGATGCATAAAAAAATCAATAAGCCCTTTTCAAATCATGCCAGCTAAATAAATTTCAACCCTACCATCAAATAGATTGTATCAAGGGGATTCAATTAGATCCCAAAACCATTTAATTTATTAGTAATCATCTTATAACATACAGGTGTGAGAAACAAAAATGAAGTTATATAAGTTCAAGTAGAAGCTAAACATGTTTTAACGCATATCAAGCAATGGAGAAAAAAATCTAACGTAAACCTTTCTTAGCAGTCCAATAGAGTTCTCAAAAATGTCTCAACTCAACAACACTGTAACATATTTACTATTGTTTTGCTAACAAGAATGAATCCTAACACTGAATCCATCTTTTCCATGCTAGCATAGCTCAACTAGACATAGCAAGATTTGATAATAAATTGAGATCAATAGAAGTACAACATGTTACATTTGGTATCCAACCCAAAATGAATCCCAACAATGAATCAAACTATCTACTTAAGCATAGTTTGAATAGTCATAACAAGATTTGAAACATCTCGAGCTCAACAAAAGTGAAACACATTTCATACCTTCACCCAATAAAAGAAACAAAACCAGCTCTTATCATCATCAAATAGTGAATTCCCTCTATTCCATTTTTGCACAGTCAACAGAAGTTCACAAAAATTTGTCAACATTCCAGTTCAAACAATGGTTAAAGCTAGATTCACTCATTTTTCCAACAAGGAACAAACCCAGATCTTATTTCCTCAAACAAGAAATTCAAGAAGGAGAATAGAGTGAAAAAAATACAAGCATGAAGTAAGATAAACATCACATAAAACTCATTGTTTTCCAAGAACAAAGTTGTTTTAATGAAAACACTTAGTAACAAAAAGAACAAATTAATGGGTAGAGCCTATCATGCCTGATAGAGATTTCTATCGATTTGTAATAGATTTCTAACCAAGCTCCCATAATATTTTCTTTTCCCAAGCGTCGTCAACAACTCCAATTTTCCTACTTCCTCTTATACTTCCAATGGATCCAAAAATAGCTCAAGAATGCCAAAATATCGAAGGATTGAAAATAAAACTGCTGGTTTGAAGAACCAAAACCTCCATTTAGAGAAAAAAGAAAAAAGAAAAAACGATCAACAATCCATCCAAAATCTTATATGCATCTCTCCTAGGTGGTTTCTACACCACAACTGAGATCAATAAATGTAAGGACAGTCAGTGTTTCCCTCCTATTTCTCCACGCCACCACCATCCAAATTTGGTGAACTCCATTTCAAACTTTGCATGCATTTTAAATTTAGTGATGATGCCAACTAGGCATCCCCCTAACTCCCCATGCCTCTGCCAAAACTAGTAGTTCAGAGGTTTTTAATACCAAATTCAAATCTCATTAATGCCTTGAAAACCAACGCCAAAACCATTTCCACTTTCCAAGTATTCCATAGGTACCCCTTAGCTTAGTATTAGTTTAGGTTAGATTAACATTAGGTTAGGATTCAACCTTAGTCTTTAGGTAAATATTATTTTCCTTAGGTTATTTCCAACCTCCACAACCATACCAAATTAGGTTAGGGTGTCACCTTAGTAGTTTAATAATAGGTCCTATGTAGGTCTTAGTTACCTTAGGTTAAAATTCAAATCTAGGATAGAACATTACAAATAGGTTAAGGTGTTAACCTTAATAGCATAGTAATAGGTCTTTTGTCCTATTATGCTATTCAGCGTTATAAATATTTAACAAGAAAGCCCATGTTGGAAAATAACAACATGATGTAAAACAAGGACACCTGAAGCCGGGTCCTTTAAATATATAAACAAAACACAACTCAGTCCCTCTTCACCTTCTGTTTTGGAATGCCGAGTCAACCAGACGAGTCAGGTAAGGAGAACTGAAGCATACCTTGGATGAATGGAATTGATCCAAGGTATTGCTGTCAACATAAAATGAGTTAAGACAACAAAAATACAAGTTCATAATCCTTTTTTTCAAATGAATTAAAGTTGTACAAAAATATGAATGGCCTCGTTTTCAAGTAAGCATAAATCATAACAAAGTGAATCTCTTAAAAACAATAATTTATCCATTGCAAACATGCTTTCTAAAATTCATAAGAGTACACCTTCCTAAGACAAATCACATGTCAATGTTTGTAATGTCAAGAGGAAATTTAATTAAAGTAATAGTTTTTTCAAAGATGTTATATACTTCCCTCCTAAAAAGAATAATTGTCCCAATGATTATCTTAGTCAAAGCAATTTGCATCAAGGAAAAATCAAATTGTCACACTTCCGTTCTTATGTTCTTAACAAAACTAGATTTTCAATTTCCATGATCAGTATTAAAGTATTTTTCCATTTTAAATAGTGAAATATCTGCCTAATATTGGTAGATTTATTAACATATCAGGAATAAAATATTAAAATTTTATCAGTCAACATAATCAATTATGTTTAAATAAGTATTGAAAAGTAGTTTTTCATATCTTTAAGATTTTCCCAGCTTGCACTTTCTTCGTTAAATTGATCCTACTGGACCTTACATTGGCTTATTTCATGATTTATTAGGTGTAACTAGCAAGTTTCTAGCACTCGAATGGGTTTAACCATGATTATTCGTGGGTCTTGGACCTACAAGGAATTCCTATTTAACACATGTGATAAATATGAAACGTATTTCTTAAGTAGAGAAATATGGAAAACATCATGCATTCGAGATAAAGCAGGAGGTAAAGCTAAACAATAAGATATAGGGTTGATTACTTCAAGAATTTCAAAGGGTGAAACATAACGAGGTCATAACTTGGCAGCCTTGCCAAAATTTATAGAACTCTTTTTCGGTTTAACCCACAAAAAGACCTTCTCACCAAGTTCAAATTTATTATCAACCCACTTTAAGTCTACATAACTCTTTTGCCTATCTGTTGCTTCTTTCAAGCATTCACGAATCATTTTAACTTGTTGTTCCATTTTTGTAAGGATTTATGGTCCAATCACCTCTCTATCCTCAAATTTGTCCTAGCTAACAGGGGTTCTGCATTTCCTTCCGTATAATACTTCGAAAGGTGTCATTTTCAGAGATGTGTGATATGTGTTATTATAAGAAAACTCAACTAATCGAAGGTAATCTTCCCATTTATACTGCTGATCCATGTAATACATTCATAACATATCATCTAAAACATGATTAACTCTTTCATGTTGTCCATTCATTTCCGAGTGGTAGGCATAACTAAAATTCAACTTAGTCCTCAGGGATGCATTAAGTTTTTTTCCAAAATCTAGATGTCATACTTGGATCTCTATCTGATATGATCAACTTAGGTACTCCATGTAATCTGAAAATTTCATGCATGAATCTTTTTGCTAAAAATGGTGAATCATCCTTAAGGTTACCAACAACAAAATGAGCTACCTTTGTTAGTTTATCAACAACCACTAGAATAACGTCATGTTTATTTATTGACATAAGCAACCCTTGAAAAAAATCCATGCTTATCACCTACCATTTATACTATGGTATGTTGTGAGGATACATTAAAGTAGCTAGATACATATGCTCAGCTTTAACACGTTGGAATTCTTAACAATGTGTCACAAACTCAATCACATCCTTTTTCACCCCTTTCCAGAAATATTGTTGTTTTATATTAGCAATCATTTTTCGTAATGCTAGGGTGTCCAAAAAAAGGTGAATTATGAAATTCAGTTAAACATTTCTTTCTTAACTCATTTGACAATGGTATGTATACCCTGTTTTCAAACAATAAGATTCCTTCATTGTCAAAGTAAAAACCTTTATATCTCACATCATTTGGATCTACAGCAAGTGCTCTTTTTACTTGCTGAAAATAAGAATAAGATTCCATGACACTTTTTACCTCATCTTTAAACTGAGTTCTCAACATTATAAGAGCATAAATGTGCCTCCTACGACTTAGAGCATCTGTTACTCTATTTTATTTTCCTTTTATATAACTTATGTCAAAATAATACTTAGAGAGAAATTCTAACCATCTTCACTATCTTGCATTTAGCTTTGGCTAAGTAAAAATATACTTCAATCCAAGATGATCATTTTTTAGTTCAAAAGGTCTACCAAGAAGATAATGCCTCCATAGTTGAATTGCATGAACAATGGCAGCAATCTCTAGATCATGACGAGCATAATTTAATTCATGTAACTTGAGTTTTCTACTTTCATAAGTTATAACATGATGATTTTGCAACAAAATACCTCTGAGACCTTCCTCAGATGCATCCATTACAACAATAAAGTCTCCATTAGGATCAAGTACAACCAAAATAGGTGCTAAAGTTAACTGATCCTTTAGAGTCTTAAATGCAGATTCACATTTTTCATTCTATACAAATTTCTTATCCTTCTTTTGCAATGAAGTTATTGGTGTAGAAACCTTAGATAAGTCTTTAACAAACTACCTATAGTAACCAACAAGACCCATGAAGCTTCTAACTTCATGTACATTCTTTGGTTCAGGCCACTCGATTATTGCAACAATTTTAGAGGGATCTACCGTTATTCCATCTTTTCTTATGACATGACCCAAATAGTGCACTTCCGTATCATAGAAATTTTTTTTGGACATTTTACCAAACAACCTTATTTTTCTCAATATTTCCAGAACTAGTTTTAATTGCTCATGATGTTCTTCGATGATTTTAGAGTATTGTTATCCAATTTTGCACACCTGGAAAGATTGGACAAGGGGGTCCTGTCATGTTCAAAATGAAATAATAGTCCCAGGAACCCACCTTCGGTTATTATCAAGATGCAATAGTTAAAAATAATTCCTAAATTGCATATGAAGAGATCACCTAGCATCGAAAGGCACCTAGTTGATCTCAACTCAGTGGAGAGTTCAGGGTCGAGTTGATAAAGAACCCGGTGTCAAATTGATAATCATCTCAAAAATCATCTCAGTGGAGACTCTCAGTTGTAAGATCTCAACAAGGTCTTGTTAATGCAAAATATAGCTCGTTGAAAATTGACGAATGAAGGGAACTCTATAAGGATCTCGGTAGAGATCGATGCATGTGGAAGTGAAGGCCAAGTCAGGGAGAGTCAAAGTTTGAGCTATCAATAAAGTCTCAATGAATTGGAAAGGTTCAAGCCACAGGCGGAAGTGAAGGCAGAGATAAGGAGTTCGACTCATCTTCGTGACTCATTCATTTTGGAGATCATGTGGTGAGCTTCTTTTAGGACACATTCTGCAGAGCTAGGGTGATTCAAACGTAAGCCAAGGCATCAAGAGTGCCATAAAATGAATGGAGATCATTGCGTAAATAGAGATACGTGATGGAGCCCTATCGATGGGACTCATCGAGCATGATGGATAATTCAAGGCAACTTGTTTTGTGTGGATGCATTAAAGATGGTTTCTAGGATACAATTCCAGGGCTCATTGATTAATGCAAAACTGGGAGGCCTACTCGAGATAATTTTTCAATGGTAAGCTCACAGAGACAACAAGAATGCTGGGCCAGGGTATTAGTGAATATAGTATATATATTTTCGCTGGCGTTGTTTAGACCCTCCTCGACCGAGCATTTGGTGCACAGGCAGTTGACATGTTACGGTATGGCAGAAGCCTTTTTTAGCACTTCCAGCAAGTAGGTCACCCAATTATGTTTTTATCTGTTCAGCATCGAATGCATCCTCAAATTCAGGATTTTTCCTTCAAGATATTTTTATAAAAATCTAAGTGAGAGTAAGGGTGTTACCGGGATACTTGATTAAATTTATTTTACGATGCAACTCATAGAAACGGATCTCATAGAGGTGGAACTGTTTCATATCAGAATATTCGTGGAGCATAATTTGCTTTGCAATTATATGAGCATCTTCAACGAGTCACTCAGAAATTCGAGCATGTTTTTTGGGAGAAAGGAAATAGCTCAACGTTGAAACATTTGAGCTCACTGAGAGATCAAGCTTATAGCTCAGACTGAAGTTCAGTTAAAATATTGATCCTAGTTAGATGGTCAAGTTTACTGATATCTTGAGTGAAATCACTTTCAGCATAGCGGTTCTTAGAGACATGTTGTAGATATGATAAGATGACATGAGAAAATAGGATATGGCTGAACTCATCCTGACAGATAAAATGATATTTTTATAGCCATGAGTTTGAGGGATCACTTAGATGGACTTTGTCCTGCAATATCCATGTTTGCTGAAGCTTGAAGCTCGAATGGGTCATGAAAATCCTGCGAATGGGAAAAATTTCACTATCTTGCCAAGGTTGCGCGACAAAGCTAAGGCCGGGGCCCATGGATTGGTGTGGTTGAGCCGTTATAAGGAGATTTGGAGCTATTATGCCAGGCGTGGAGATATTGGTTTGGCAAACCATGACCGAAATTCCACGCGGGGGAGATTTGGAGCAGCACTGCCAAGTGGAAATTTTAAGATGGAAAACCATGTTGTTCACTCCGCGTGGGGGAGAAATCCGGTTGAACTACCAAGCATGGAGATTTGACCATGGCAATCCATCACGAGACTTCTGCATGGGCCATGTAAACAAAACCCCGCGCAGCTTGGAGTGGTCCGAGTCTTTGGGCGAGTCACACGGAAGGTAAGTCGGAGAACGTGGGAATGAGTCAGTTGAAGTGTTTAATCAGATTGGATGTGGTTGTCTTGCCTGGCCAAAGTCGTGTATGACACAGAGATGGGTGAAGGAGGCTCTACACATTCTGCTTACCACGCATAACATTCTGGTCGCGAGACAGAAACTCCCACACACAGGCAGCAGGCGTGTTGCAATACAGTAGAAGCCTTCTTTTGAGCACTTCCAACAGACACAGTTTTCCTCATGAGGCATTCATACTGTTTCACGAAGCAACAGACAGATCTCCTAGCTCCCGTTCAGTTCACCTTTGCCAGCATACTTCTCTAAGCATTCGGTGGTCGCAAGACAAGCTCCCATGCACAGCTGCAGGAAACAAATATTCACTGCTGTATACGATAGATTGGAGTCACGTCATTCAAGGCTTCATGAAATTTTCCCAGGTCAGGAGATGAAGGTTTATTACAGTGCAGAATGAAACGATTCGTATTTCTCAGCATTTCTTTTCCTAGAAATGAATTAAATGTGAAGTTCAGCTCTGAAAATACCCGGTCGACCGTTTTGCTGCATCCTTGTTACTTGTAAATGGTCTCTTTGAGAAACTCTGTGGGTAGTAGGAAATATTTATACCCTTCCATTATGTACGTCCAACCAGACAATAACAATATTCTTTTACCAGGTTCAGAGAAGCTCGTTTTTAATGGACGATTATACTGTAGTTTCAAGCCGATTTTATCTAGCTTATTTCTATATTAGCTTTGATCCACGACTAAGGGAGAATTCATATGGTTGTTACCTGTACATTTTTCCAAGGTCCTCTTGGCTGCCCCAGTTGTTCAACGTATTTTTTGAAGGGCTCCTTTTATGTGTTGCAAATTGTAACATGAAGGATCTTATTAGTTTCCGGAAAAACGAGTATATTGTTTAGCTCACAGCTACCTATGCCATACATGAAGGAGCCGAGATTGCTGAGTGCACTGCCAAAATACCAAGGGGCTCTTTTGGCCAAAAAATCAGTCTTAAGGGTGTCTATTGACATGTTATGGGCATGAGCCTGGGTCATCATCATGGCAGCATTAGGTCTTTATTGGTAATGGAATTTTCTCATCATTTGGAAGGTACAATTGTGCTTATTATGGCCAAGCTAAAACATTCTTACTGCAAGTGTTATATGATAAGGAAGAATCGTGAGCATTGTGGTAAAACCATTCTTTTCAAAAATGTTGGGTTAAGCTCAACATTCAAGTGAGTTTGAGCCCAGGAAAGGTAAGATCGTTTGCTGGATGAAGAGCTAGGTGACTTCGCAGGGAGCTCATGGTGATGTTTCATGAAGTTTGAACGTGGAATGCATAAATGGCTTCGAGTTAACAGAGCAAAACGATGAGAATTAAGTTTGATAGCCCACCATTTGGAGGACTCAATGCAAAAGAGCCTGATTGCCAAGACGAGGAAAGAGTTGGTGTGGGGTTCAAAATCAATTGCAACACCGAGTTAGAGGATTCGAAACTCACCGAGTTGAGATTTGTGCAGACTCCATCCACATGGACCCCCCCCTCCTCTTCAAGTCAAACGGGTCAACGGGGGGGTCCCAACATTATGTTAATTAAATTAATATTTTTATTTCAATATTTTAATAATAATATTTAGTATTATTATTTAAATATTTTATTTAAATATTATTTTAATTAATTGAGAAGACTAGGTCATCAGGCAATTAATGACCCATGATTGAACCTTCTCAGGTGGTTCAACTAACTGTAATAAATACATCATGGGCCTTCAATTTAGGAATGCAATTATGACATTTCCTCTTCTTTCTCACATATTCTTCTATAAATGTAAGTTGGAAGCTCATTTCAAAGGGTTCTAACAGTTCAGACAAGTTGGACAGTTAGATATCTCAGGCGAGTGTGTACTTTTCAAGAATCCTCTCTCTTCTGTAAGTTGTTCTTGTGTGTTGAGAGCACTTTCAAGCCTCCTCTTCAAGACTGTAATGGAAACTATTGCCTCTTCTGAATGTATGATGCATTGTGCATGTTATTGAAGCAATAAAAGTGTGTGTTTTGTGACTAATCTCGGTCCTTTCATCCTTTTATGCTTCTTTGTGCCTTTCTCGTACTTGCAGGTACACTGTGCAAGTTTAAGTTTCTATTGCAGGTTCTTGGAGTTCTGTGCTTATCGAGTGGTGGAGTATTACATGCAGTTGAGTTGTGGTGTCCATTCACCCTTCTTGAGTTCATCCTTATTCACTGGGAAACTGGTATATTTCTCGGTCTGATAAAGTTTAACAAAGGGAACGTGTGTCTCTTAGTCTATGGTATCCTATACCCTCTCTAAGTTGCAGTAGGTGAAGTTGACCTGTGGTGCACACACCCTCTTTAAATTAACCCTTCTTGAATCTAAAGACACCATTTATTTGGTGCATCACCGTCCCTAGTATAGTTTCATTTCTGTAAATCTCTTTCCCTAAAACCCCATCAAAATGTTAGCCTAGGATTAGATAATCATTTTTGTTACACTAGGAGTAGTACAACACTTAGTTTAGGAAGAGGAAGCCGGCCTTCTCCGGAGGTTCACCTCAAGCCCAAGTCCCACAGCTTGAGAGGTGATCCCATGTGTCCCAATCACACCGAACGTCCTATTCACATCCTGGCCATTCGGGGGGTGCAGTGATTTGGAGACTACAAGTATATGAGAATATCATCCAAGAATACAAGAACAAATTTATCCAAGTATTCTTGAAAAATATTATTCATTATGTTCATAAAAGCAACAGGTGTATTTGTCAATCCAAAAGGTAAAACTGTGAATTCATAATTCCCATACCTTGTTCTAAAATCTATTTTATGAATGTCTTCATCCTTTATTCTTAACTGATCATATCTAGATTGAAGATCTATTTTAGAATACATTGATGCACCCCGCATATGATCAAACAGAACATCAATTATAGGAAGTGGATATCTATTTTTGATTGTTGCTTTGTTTAACATCCTATAATCAATGCACAATCTAAGTGTTCCATTTTTCTTCTTCACAAAAATTACCGGTGCTCCCCAAGGTGAGACACTCGGTCTAATCAAACCTTTAGACAAAAGTTATTATAACTGTGCCTTAAGCTCTATCAAATTAATGGTAGTCATTTTATAAGGTGCCTTGGAAATAGGTTTGATTCTTGGTTTGATCTCAATCGTGAAGTCAAACTCCCATTTGGGTGGAAGACCAAGTAACTCTTCTGGAAATACATCACTGAAATTTCATAACAGTGGATATATTTCCAAGAAGTCACTACTTTCTTCTATTGTTTCAGAAATTTTTACTGCATACAAAGTGTAGCCTTTGTTTTTGGCCTTTTTAAGTTGCACAACTGACGATTTCCTAACTGAAATTTCATGTTTTACACTATGAATGTTTGATGTTTTTTGTAGATCATCCAAAAAACTAATATGCTTTTCAAAATAGTCAACATTTTCCTTATGCTCAGCTAGCTAATTAACATAAATGATTACATCTTAAGACCCCAAAGGAGCAACATAAACGTCAACCTCAGTGGAAAAACTAGGTAAGTCAAGGACTATTCCAAAAAGACACATACTAACTGTGTGAACAACATTATTTCCATAATGTACAACCCATGATTTATCCATTTTTCCAGATTTTCTTTTTAATTTTGAAGCTAACTTAGTAGAAATAAAACATTAAGTAGCTCCAATATCAAAAATTATAGTTATAGGTATGCCAAACAACTTACCTAGAACTTCTATGGGCATGACTTACTTTTCAGCCTGTTTGTTAGCAACTGCAACGTGTATCTTGTGCTACTGGTTACGGTCATCCTTCTTCAAAGGACATCGATTTGCGTAATGATCATTGCCAAAATTAGAACAACCTCATACAGGTCCCTTTTTAGGATCAAATTTATTTCCCACCTTAAAGTTATCATTCTGACCTCCATAGGACTTCTGTTTGTTATTATTGTTCTTGAAAATGTTATTTCACACATTAGCAATAGGTCCATTTACTTTTGTTTTCTTATTGTTTTCAGTTACAAATTTATTTTTCATACCAAACTTCTTCCATGCCCCCTTTTTAGGTGCAAGAGACAACAAAGAATTTGGAATTGTCTTTCAAATTCTTCCTTATGGACAGAGATTGCTTTCAATTTCTATTACTGCCTTATGGATTTTTCAACTACCCCTTCCATAGTGGTTGGGCTGTGAACATCCACTTCACCACCTATAAAGGGATTTAATACCATGATACATTTTTGTATCCTTAACTTCTCATCAGTTTGATACTGAGGTACATACTTAAGAAGTTTAGTGAACTGCTCCCAGTACTCTGTTACAATTAATTTTCTTTGAGATAAGTTCTAAAATTCAGTTATTTTCTGATCATAATAAAGTTGTGGCATCCATCGTTGCCTAAAATAACTTTTAAATTGATCCCAAGTAATATTTGTTTTCGTCAATGTTTAGCTCTGCCTTGTGACTCTCTTACCATGAAGATGCTTCATGGGAAAGATGATAAGGTCCCCATATTTCCTTAGTTTCCTCTGAGAAGTTTTTTATTACAAAGTAATTCTCCATTTCACTAAGCCAATTCTCAACTCTATCACCTAATGTAGTGCCATCAAACTTGGGTGGACTTATCCTTTTATATCATTAGTGAGTTTAGCTGTCAGCCTTTCCTTTTTATTTTCAGGGGGATCATGTGCATTAGCATTAGCATTGGAATTGGCTGTATTATTGTTATCAACGCCTAGATTTCCCCCATTGGCGTTGTCCATAGGAGGTGGCTGATTATTATTATGCATGCGAGGAAAAAATTGTCCTGGTCTATGAAAACTCACATGGATGAGCCTAATTTTGATGTATGTGAGGATTCATGTGTGTCCTGAAGAATGAAGAAGGCACCACAGAGTAGGAATATGACTATAAAGCCCACTCTCATGTCTGATAAGCAGGTGACCAATGCCTTGGTTAAGGTATTTGTTATCCAAAATTCACCCCTCAAGGTAATTTTTGATAACCTGCATCATTTCTTCAGGGGTTGAGTAAGTAAAATTGTTCTAAGGCCTAAAAATTAGGTTTTAGATATCCCTTTGCCTTCCTCTAACTTCCCCGTCCAAGAAAAAATCCAAGAATTTAGAAAAAATTACAAAAAATCTGAAAAATGGGCTTCTTTTAGTGTATTAAGGAAAAGTTAGGTATTTTTTCCCCAGATGGTCCACAGGACGTCAGGACAGCTGGGACTTGCATTGCCGAAAAGGCCACAGGTAGTTGGAATTGGAAAAATCAGATTTTTTTGTCCCGTGCGGTCTGCGGGACATCAGGATAGTCGGGACCCAAAAATATGATCTTCCCGAAATGGCTGAAAATAGAAGGAATCGATGAAATCGGGTCAAAATTTCCTAGGCCGCACATAAGACACTGGGATGCACAGGACCCACAATGCCGAAATACCAAAAGAGCTGATCACAAAGTAGTGCGGGTAATGTGGAGGTCAACAGCCCTCACGGCCCGGTCAATGGTGATACGCATGGGACATGAGTTCGCCAAAAACCCAATTTTTCTAAAAATTCCTCAGAAGGAGGCTTGCGGGTGGAGTGGGGATTTTTTTCTGGGACAGCAGGGACAAAAGGACCCGAAATAGCCAATATGTCCGCATGCAAAGGAAAAAGGTGCAAATCAGATCCCAAACCTCAAACAGCCATAACGTTTGACACCGAGCTCTAATTTTCATGATATTTTACTTTTTGGAATGAGCACAACGTCCTCTAAACCACAAAAACTATATTTATTATTTTTAATAAGGATAGGTATATAAAAATAAAGGAAACATCTTCAACAGATGCTCATTCCTGTTAAATGATAGAAATGCCTGACATACCCAAAAAAGCTTCTCACACTCAGAAGGCCATAACTTTTGTGTTCCTCAACAAAAACACACAAAATTGGTACTATTGGAATCATGGTTCCAAGCCTGATGCATAGAAATTGAGAAATCTAGAATTTGATGAAGAATCAATGGAGGTTTTGTAGAAAATGTGCCCAGTTCAAAATAGTAGTTTTATTTGGTAGTTGGGATGCATTCAATGAAGCATGGGCTGACATTTCTCACTGCTGTAAGTCATGGGACAGTATGGGGGGCCTTTTGCAAGCAACATACCATCATTTAAATTCATTTATGAAATATTGTAAGTGGTGGGAAGTCATATTTCTGGATTTCCATTTCCCCTCTCTCCCTCCTTTTAGAATGCTATAAATTGGAGTGTTGGGATTATTGTAAAAAGGGGGATAGTTTTGGAGTAGAAAAAATCTGTCAAATTTGTTTTGTGAAGACAATGTGCTGTAGGCCCTTGTAGTGGAATCCTTGCATGGTGATACATGCCCTTATCTTGTAATAGATTGAACTGTGCATATCAATGAAAGTAATAGATACAAGTTTGTGGAATTCTCTTCTCTTGCTGTGTTTGTTTACATTATTTTTGCCCCTTCAATCTCATTACATATATATTGTGTCTATCTTATGCTATTCTAGGGATTCATTATAATTATGTGTGTATGGAATATTGTTGTGAATGCAGTTGCTAAATTTTGGAGAACTGTTATCACCCCTTCTAGTATGCACTTTACTTCTACTTTCACATATTGAAAGACTGTTCTCACACTCTCCTTTTTTGGTGTATCACCACTTTAGTGTAGGATTTGTTTTCATGCACTCTCTCTCCATGGTCCCTTGGAAATTTAGATTAGGATTAAATAGTTTTCTTGCATTAGAGTAGATTGTGGCAGGTAGTTTAGGAGAAAGAACCAACTTTCTCTGGAGGGATATCTCAAGTAGCAAGTCCCACAACTTAGAGATAGTACCCATGCTATACAATCACACTGTGAGCGTAAGCACACACACTTGTGCAAACCCATATGGTGTTGTGATTTGGTGATAATAGTATCTGTAGAAGTGGTGCAGAGGAACATAAATAAGTCTACCAATATTAGAGTGCTACGAGAAGTTAACAAGGAAAAAGCTGCATATATAGTGCATCTTAAAGGGGAGAAGGACTTAAAATAGAAAAAGAATGAAGCCTTCATCAACATGGAAGAAGAAATTGGTGATTATGTATTGAAAGAAAGACCACACTTGGAGTCTAAGGTACCTGAAAATTTCCCTTTGGCTATGCATTATGTGCGTATGTTAGTTGATTTGGTGCTTGAGGATGGACCAATTCACATGCCAGCGGGAAAGGAACCTTAATAGGAAGTAGAGAGAGAAAGGGCCTCCGTGATTAGAAATATTTCATTGTACTAGGAATTTCTCCAAACTTTACAAGATGAGCTGAAGAAAGCAAACCAACCTTTGAACATATGCGCAACTCCAGATGCAGTGACCAGGATTAGAACTATATTGGAAGATAATGAAGTTCTGAAGGAAATAAAGGATGAAACTTTAGGGCACGTAGAGAGATTGGAATTTTTAAAGAAAAATCATGAAGCCCTTGCAACAACACAACATCCACATAAGGAGAGGTTGTATGAGCTTGGAAAGCTCATAACACAAAAGATGGATCTTCTGGAAGGACGAATGTTTGCTATGGCTAACTTTGTCATAGTATTGTAGAATGAAAAGGGAGAGATGACCCATGACAAGTTGGAATCCATCATTGTAGACATTCCACAAAAGACTAGAAACATGCTGGATGATTGGAAAGCCTTAGAGGCTAAGATTAAAGAAGAATATCTAGAGTTGATCCTGTCAGTTGAAGCAGAGGGTGCTGCAGAATAAAATTTCATTCTTTGTAAAGTAATTCTTTATATTATTTCCATTATTATTATTTATTCTTTGGGAACATAAGGAGGAACCCCATTGTTGGGATGATAATGTAGTTTACTATGGGGTAATGTTGAGTAGACATAATATGACACTAAGGAGAGGGCACACAGAATATTTTCACGTGGGAGCAAGACATATTTGAAGGCATGAAAGGATAGGGAAGGAAATGCGTGCAAAAGATAGATTGATTCAGGACTTAGCCATTTTCAAGGTTACAGGATATTTTTGGAGATAGCGTACACAACACACAACGGGATGAAGGCTTGCGCAAAATGTAAATGTTGTTTTACAAAGAGCATCTACTAAGTGCCTTACATGAGTTCAAGTTAATAATAGGAATAATACTACCAGTTAACCATAAGAGATGTATTATTAGCACAATTGTATGTGTGTATGTTATTGTAGAGGCACATGACTATTTTCAGCATGTGACCTATTTTGGGAAGTGCATAAGCGGTAAAGGGAAAGTCCCCACCCTTATAAATATGTATTAATCTGTGTAGTTAGAGAGATATTGTGTATGAGCCATTGTGGATTTATGCTTCCAGATATGATGTGCGCATAAACTTATGATACTACATATTGTAAGAAGCTTATGTATTTATTGTGTTTTAATATAATGGAGTGTATTGGGTGAATACCGATGTTAAACATGACTATAACTGGTTCTTTCATGGTTGACTTCATTATGTTTATTGATTAATTCATGATTCTTTTAAATCTAGATCTGGAATATGCTATGTAGAATAATTATGCTATTTATGGATTTGAATATATTATATCTTCATCATGTTCACATCTTGTACAAACAAATCTAAGGAGGGGCCTCATACCTTTGCACACTTCAGGTGAGTGCTTAGCTCAGACTGGGTGATGTGCCAACGTGCCTGGGTTATTCATGGTAAATTCTAGGTTGCATCAGTTTTCTTAGCATCAAGATGAAAAAATACATTCATCCAGAGGCCCAAGCAAGTACCTGAGACTGATCCAAAGGCATGTCATTCACAGGAGCACTCTGGGAAGTACTACCACAACACTGACCACCAAGTTTTTTCATAGATTGACTATCACCTTCCTTCACCAACCAGACTTACAAATAAAAGTAAGTGCATTTGATTTTGTATCATTTCTATACTTGCATAATAGGTTCTTTATCTTTTGTTATTAGATCTGGTTCTTCCTTACATTCCTACATCCCCACATTTCTACCCCTCTACCTATCTAACCACCCATAACCTTCTAGCTCCCATACCTAAACTTTATGCTTTCCCAAGTTTTTTCACCTTATTATGAACCCAACCAGTCTTCCTTCAATCTCTGTGAAATCACAGAGAAGCCCAAAATCATCTTTTATTAACTTTCACCAAATTTACCCTACTGACACTGGTTAGCTTAACCGTCATCGATTTTCCCTTCACCAGCATCGGTCACTAGACCAACGCCAATTACTGTGTCTCATGTTAGACTTTCACTAAATTGACCTTAATACCCCAAAAGCCTCACAAAAATTTCACCCAAGTGTGATACCCTATCTGTAACCTCATCATAAACCTTCCCAAATATCTTTGCAGACACAGAGAGAGCTTCGATAGTTTTTAACATTCTACCATTACCAACAATAACTGATATCAGTCATCCTGACAATAATTGGTCATACCTTAACTGTCGTCAGTCATATCCTGACCAACATCAGTCTCTATGTCTGGTAAACTACCTCAGACCAGCAAGATCCCCACTCACCACTAAACCAATCAAACTTTCCCAAACCTTACCTAGACCCATCTTGTGACTCTCAGACCACCTACCCAGCATACAACCTAACTTAGGACCTTCACCAGTTTAATTATTAAAGCATTTAATTCGATTGACATTGATAGTAATCCGAGATACCTAAATCAGAACACTAGCATCCGATTCTTTTATTTGCATGTTCATTTATTTTATATTGAATTATATATATCAATGGATTGACAACCGTCGAGGAAGTATAAAACTTATTAGATCTAGCTCACGCTAGGAAATCCACTAACCTTTTGCTATTAAATATGTTTTGTGGTCTTGCTTTGCATTTCAGGTAGTTCCTCCTAGCTAAAAGGAAGGTCACACAATCAACTAAGATCAATAAATCATATTCTCACGCACAAATTTTAACCAACATTACAACAGGTATTCCCCCTTGGCCTATTTACTCTTATTTGTTTCATTAATCTACTAAGAATTTGGTGAAACATTTTGGCATGCCCAGTGGGACTCATCAGGGTTTATGTTGCATTTGTTCATTCCTAGGTAAAAAATTATGTGTTTATTTCCCTCTGAAAAGTATTGATGTAGCTTAAAATTTACCAGAAATAACCCAGGTGCACTGGCACATCACTCAACCTAGAATGAGCTCTCACCCAAAGCATGTAAAGGTACCAGGCCCCTCTTTAGGTTTTCTTGTGCAGGATGTTAACGAGATGAAGAGTTGATGCATTCAGATCCATAAATAGTATAAAAATTCTAGAGAGCATATTCCAGATCTAGATCCAAAGAGTAATGGATTTAAACAATATCCATAATGAATTCAACCATGCAAGAACTAGTTACAATCATGTTTAACACATTGAATCAGTCATTACACTCCATTATATTGAACACAATAAATACATAGAAACTTTTTACAATATTCAGTATCATAAACTTATGTGCACATCAGATTTGAAAACATAACTTCACAATAGCTCATACATAGTCCTCTCTTTTTCCTACGTAGATTACTACATATTTATAAGGGTGGGGACTTGCCCTTCACCACTTACATAATTCCCAAAATAGGTCACATGTTGAAAATAACCATGCACCTTTACAACAATAGACACACATGCAAATGTGCTAATAATAGATCTCTTCTAGTTAACTGACAATACTAATTCTATTATTAAATTGAACCCATGCAAAGCGTTTAGTAGACACTCTTCCAAAAATAGCCTATACGTGTTGTACAAGTCTTTATCTGGTTTTTGTGCTCTACACGCTATCTCTAAAAATAACCATAATCATGAAAATGGCTAAGTCTCGAATTTGTCCCTATTGTATGGGCATCTTGACTTCCCTATCCTTCCACACCTTATAATGTGCCTTATTCCCACATGCAAAAAAATCTGTGTGCCTTCTGCTAAGTATCAAAATTTTTATGCTCAACATTACCCCACATTAAACTACATTTCCTCCCTGACAATAATTACCTCTTGATACTTTAAAGAATAAATAATGGGAATGAAATGAAATTTCACCCTGCAACGTCCTTTGTTTCAACTATAATAATTAACTCTGGATATTCTTCTTTGATTTCAGCCTCTAAAGCTTTCCAATAACTTAGTGCAAATTTTGCCTTCTCTAGAATATCTGATGCAATAGAATCTAACTCCTCTTGCTCAATCTCTTCCTTCTCATTCTACAATACTATAACAATGTTGGAAATTACAACTACCCTTACTTCGAGAAGATCCATCTTTTACATTGTAAGCTTTCCAATCTCATCCAACCTTTCTTTATGGGGGTCTTAAGATGCTATTAGGGCCTTGCACTTTTGCTTTACTAGTGCTAATCGTTCCACACACCCCAATGTCTCATATTTCATCACCTTTAGGAATTCATTGTCTTCTGCTATTGTCTTGATTCAGATAACTACTTCTGGAGATGCACAAATATTTAATGTTTGGCTTGCTTTCTTCAGCTCTTCCTGCAAAGTCTAGAGCAAGGCTTCATAAGATGAAATATTTATAACTAATGAGGTCTTGGCTCTCTTTACTTCCTATTCAGGGTCCTTTGGTTCTGGCATCTATATCAGTCCATCTTCAAACAAAAAATCAACTAAGGTACACACATAATGCATAACCGAAGGGAATATTTTAGGTACCTTGGACTCCAAGTGCAGTCTTGCCTTCATGACATGATCACTGATTTCATCTGCCATGCTGATTAGAATCCCATTCTTATTTTGATCCAAGTCCTTTTTTCCTTTTAGATGTGATATTTCTACATCTTTAACTTTGATATCTTCTCTTAGTGCTCTAATAGTTTCATCCTTATCTACATTCCGCCACACCACCTCTATAAATACCTTCACCAAGGCATTACTCACATGTTCATCTGACATAATAGTGGGCTTAATAGTTATGTACCTATTTTACAATGCCTTTCTCATTCTTCTTAACACATAGGACTCTTCACACACATCAAAATCATGCTTGTCGATGTGAGTTTGCATGGACCATGACAAGTGTTTACTCATGCGCACAGTAGCCATATATGTGCCCATCAACTCCCATCCATTAAAATCCTTGAGGTCTATTGTATTCTAGAATCATGTGCAGAAAATTTTACTTGTGTCCTCATTATAGCCCATGATTAGTGCAACAATTCTCCACTTTCCCTCTTTGATCTTCGCCCCCTAGGAACTTGAGCGCCAAGGTTTGAAGTTGGATTTTCTATGTTCTAAGTAGTATCTTGTTCTGTTTCTCCTGTCTCCTTTATTCATTCTTCCTCGTGCTTAATTTCTTTTTCCTTGGGTTCCTCCACATCCTCTAGTGGTACATGAGTTATAGGCACACTCTTTGCAAACTCCTCTGCCTCCTCATTCAGATTTAGCTTCCTCCTTCTCCTCTCAGTTCTCTATTTTTGAGGGGAGAGTTGTGGAAACCTCTTGATAGAATGAGGAGTTCTTGTGCCTTGTGTTATTTTTCTTCTAAAAACTTGATTGAAATTAAGATCTCCTTAGATTACTTCCAAGTCCTCTTCTTCTTCTTGTACCCGAGGTTGGGTACTTGCATGCTTAGCCTCTACTCTATCTGTGGGTTGTCTCTAGCCCCTATGTTATAAGCCACCACTGTCTTCATGCTCTTCTTCCTCGTCATCTACCTCTATAGGTTCCATGGGATTTGGAGCTGGTACGTTCTCCACTATATGCTTTCCCTTAGGTGGCCATATGAGTGCAAACTCATTCTGCACATATTTTTTATTCTCCAGCCTAGGCTTAAGCTATAGGTATATGATCCACAGGGATCCAAAATAACTCTACTTCATCAGAAACAGTCAGCACAAAGAAGAAAAACAATAAACAAAGGTTATGTCTTGTAAGTAACATGACTGCCACCTAGTATAGGGTGGTGGTTACAGAATTGTCACCTAGCCAGGGAGGCGGTCCTGGGACCACTAGACTGCATAGGGCGTTGGTCCTGGCCATTACAGACAGATTTTTTTTTGAAATGAACAACCTCTGAATTTGAAAGGATGTTTGTTTCTCCTATACTTCATGACCTTTCCCATTCTCCAGTGCATGAGAGGACATGAGAAAGGCTATAAATACATGATTTTAGAAGTGTAGAAGATCATCAGAGCATGAGAGAAAGTGAGCAAGAAGTCTTAGTATTGGAAATTGTATGTTTGTAGAAGAAAGGAGTGTTGAGACAAAGAAAACAAGTAATTGAAAGGAAGTGTTGAGATATTATCTACTTCCCTTTCATACTTATTGTAAATTCTATATTGTTGATTTGAATTGCCAATAAAAGTGGGAAGAAAAGTAATTTGCATGCCCGGGGACTCATCAGGGTTTATGTTGCATTTGTTCTTCCTAGGAAAAAATTATTTGTTTATTTCCCTCTGAATAAGTATTGATGTAGCTTAAAATTATACCAAACTAACCCAGGCACTGGCACTCTCAACCTAGAATGAGTTCTCACCCAAAGCCATGTAAGGTACCAGGCCCCCTCTTCTAAGTTTTCTTGTGCATGATGTTACGAGATGAAGTTGATTGCATCAATCCATAAATAGATAAAAATTTCTAGAGGAGCATATTCCAAGATCTAGATCCAAAGAGTAATGGGATTTAAACATATCCATAATGAATTCAACCATGCAAGAACTAGTTACAATCATGTTTAACACATTGAATCAGTCATTACACTCCATTATATTGAACACAATAAATACATAGAAACTTTTTACAATATTCAGTATCATAAACTATGTGCACATCAGATTTGAAAACATAACTTCACAATAGCTCATACATAGTCCTCTCTTTTTCCTACGTAGATTACTACATATTTATAAGGGTGGGGACTTGCCCTTCACCACTTACATAATTCCCAAAATAGGTCACATGTTGAAAATAACCATGCACCTTTACAACACTAGACCACCATGCAAATGTGCTAATAATAGATCTCTTCTAGTTAACTGACCATTACTAATCTATTATTAAATTGAACCCATGCAAAGCGTTTAGTAGACCTATCTTCCAAAAATAGCCTATACGTGTTGTACAAGTCTTTATCTGGTTTTTGTGCTCTACACGCTATCTCTAAAAATAACCATAATCATGAAAATGGCTAAGTCTCGAATTGTCCCTATTGTATGGGCATCTTGACTTCCCTATCCTTCCACACCTTATAATGTGCCTTATTCCCACATGCAAAAAATCTCTGTGTGCCTTCTGCTAAGTATCAAAATTTTTTATGCTCAACATACCCCACATTAAACTACATTTCCTCCCTGACAATAATTACCTCTTGATACTTTAAAGAATAATAATGGGAATGAAATGAAATTTCACCCTGCAACGTCCTTTGTTTCAACTATAATAATTAACTCTGGATATTCTTCTTTGATTTCAGCCTCTAAAGCTTTCCAATAACTTAGTGCAAATTTTGCCTTCTCTAGAATATCTGATGCAATAGAATCTAACTCCTCTTGCTCAATCTCTTCCTTCTCATTCTACAATACTATAACAATGTTGGAAATTACAACTACCCTTACTTCGAGAAGATCCATCTTTTACATTGTAAGCTTTCCAATCTCATCCAACCTTTCTTTATGGGGGTCTTAAGATGCTATTAGGGCCTTGCACTTTTTCTTTACTAGTGCTAATCGTTCCACACACCCCAATGTCTCATATTTCATCACCTTTAGGAATTCATTGTCTTCTGCTATTGTCTTGATTCGGATAACTACTTCTGGAGATGCACAAATATTTAATGTTTGGCTTGCTTTCTTCAGCTCTTCCTGCAAAGTCTAGAGCAAGGCTTCATAAGATGAAATATTTATAACTAATGAGGTCTTGGCTCTCTTTACTTCCTATTCAGGGTCCTTTGGTTCTGGCATCTATATCAGTCCATCTTCAAACAAAAAATCAACTAAGGTACACACATAATGCATAACCGAAGGGAATATTTTAGGTACCTTGGACTCCAAGTGCAGTCTTGCCTTCATGACATGATCACTGATTTCATCTGCCATGCTGATTAGAATCCCATTCTTATTTTGATCCAAGTCCTTTTTTCCTTTTAGATGTGATATTTCTACATCTTTAACTTTGATATCTTCTCTTAGTGCTCTAATAGTTTCATCCTTATCTACATTCCGCCACACCACCTCTATAAATACCTTCACCAAGGCATTACTCACATGTTCATCCGACATAATAGTGGGCTTAATAGTTATGTACCTATTTTACAATGCCTTTCTCATTCTTCTTAACACATAGGACTCTTCACACACATCAAAATCATGCTTGTCGATGTGAGTTTGCATGGACCATGACAAGTGTTTACTCATGCGCACAGTAGCCATATATGTGCCCATCAACTCCCATCCATTAAAATCCTTGAGGTCTATTGTATTCTAGAATCATGTGCAGAAAATTTTACTTGTGTCCTCATTATAGCCCATGATTAGTGCAACAATTCTCCACTTTCCCTCTTTGATCTTCGCCCCCTAGGAACTTGAGCGCCAAGGTTTGAAGTTGGATTTTCTATGTTCTAAGTAGTATCTTGTTCTGTTTCTCCTGTCTCCTTTATTCATTCTTCCTCGTGCTTAATTTCTTTTTCCTTGGGTTCCTCCACATCCTCTAGTGGTACATGAGTTATAGGCACACTCTTTGCAAACTCCTCTGCCTCCTCATTCAGATTTAGCTTCCTCCTTCTCCTCTCAGTTCTCTATTTTTGAGGGGAGAGTTGTGGAAACCTCTTGATAGAATGAGGAGTTCTTGTGCCTTGTGTTATTTTTCTTCTAAAAACTTGATTGAAATTAAGATCTCCTTAGATTACTTCCAAGTCCTCTTCTTCTTCTTGTACCCGAGGTTGGGTACTTGCATGCTTAGCCTCTACTCTATCTGTGGGTTGTCTCTAGCCCCTATGTTATAAGCCACCACTGTCTTCATGCTCTTCTTCCTCGTCATCTACCTCTATAGGTTCCATGGGATTTGGAGCTGGTACGTTCTCCACTATATGCTTTCCCTTAGGTGGCCATATGAGTGCAAACTCATTCTGCACATATTTTTTATTCTCCAGCCTAGGCTTAAGCTATAGGTATATGATCCACAGGGATCCAAAATAACTCTACTTCATCAGAAACAGTCAGCACAAAGAAGAAAAACAATAAACAAAGGTTATGTCTTGTAAGTAACATGACTGCCACCTAGTATAGGGTGGTGGTTACAGAATTGTCACCTAGCCAGGGAGGCGGTCCTGGGACCACTAGACTGCATAGGGCGTTGGTCCTGGCCATTACAGACAGATTTTTTTTTGAAATGAACAACCTCTAAATTTGAAAGGATGTTTGTTTCTCCTATACTTCATGACCTTTCCCATTCTCCAGTGCATGAGAGGACATGAGAAAGGCTATAAATACATGATTTTAGAAGTGTAGAAGATCATCAGAGCATGAGAGAAAGTGAGCAAGAAGTCTTAGTATTGGAAATTGTATGTTTGTAGAAGAAAGGAGTGTTGAGACAAAGAAAACAAGTAATTGAAAGGAAGTGTTGAGATATTATCTACTTCCCTTTCATACTTATTGTAAATTCTATACTTGTTGATTTGAATTGGCCAATAAAAGTGGGAAGAAAGAGTAATTTCCCTTCCCGACTGGTTTTTCCTCCATTGGGGGGTTTTCCAGGATAAAATTGTTGTTGTTTTGAGCTTATATTCTTTCCTTTACTACAATTGTTGATTCTAAGCACAATAATGATTCATTGACTAGCTATCTCTGTTATCTTGCAATAGAAAGTAAACAACAACGATTAATTGTGATTTTGTAAATAATTCCAAAGTTTAAGAGTTTATAAATGATTTTGGTATTAGAGCTAACAAGTGTCTAGGACTGTGGTATTTCATTCTTGAATTTGTATGACAGTGACAAAATATAAAGGTGAATAAACCTTACCTTGCGATCCAGATATTTCTACAAAGAAGTGGAAACAAAGAATTTGGGGAGAAATGGAGGAAGAGAACTTGGTCCATATAATCGAGATGTTGGAGACCATGATGGATAGGATGTTTAAAAGGAAAGAAGATCTTTCTGATTTACAGAGGACAGACTTTTGTTAAACAAGACTCCATGGACTTAGTGGTTTAGAGGCTTAGCTGAAAAGTTTGGGAATAGGAAAGATCCACCATGAGGAATAGTTATCGAGAAGATCATGAAGAAGAGACTTTCGAACACAAGAGAAAAGGTAAAATCTAGAACATACTCCTTTTGAAGTTGAGATGAAAGTTGATATTAAAATATTTGAAGGAAAAGTAGATATAGAGTTGCTTGATAAATGGTTAAAATAGTTAGAAGTCTACTTTAGTGTCCATAATGTCACTAAGGCACAAAGGATCACCTTTGCATGTCTCAAAATGGAGGGACATGCTCTGGTTTGGTGGGAAACCCATCTAACCACTTGTGAAAAGAAGAAGAGTCCTATTGTGAAATCTTAGCAAGAATTTAAGGAATTATTTAGAGCTAACTTCTATCCTATTGGCCATAAAACTGACCAAATGATTAAATGGCAGTATTTTAGACAAGGCAGTGGTCAAAGTGTGTAGGACTATACTATGGAGTTTTGGAGGCAAGCCATGTTGCTAAACATGGATTTGGAGGATGAGGATATTCTAACTCAAATACTTGGGAGGACATTCACACTCACCTTTGAAGAAAATTCATCTCCACAAAGCCCAAGGATCTCAATGAAACATGTGTGACAGGCGTACTACATAGATGATGAGAAACAAGCAAGGAGAAGCAGAGCCAAGGGTAAGGAAGTCAACAAATCAGAAAAAAAAGGATTATGGGAAAACAAGTAACAAGAGTAAGTGGAAAGGGAAAGGTAAACAAGCTGCCACTACTTTAAATACTTGTAAATATCCCAAGAATTTTTTGCAAGAATTGTGATATCAATGGTCATACTGATGCTATCATGTTGGAAGTTACATCTGATAGTTACATCCAAAGAACCAAACTAAGGACTCCAAGAAGTCCATGACAGCTGTAAAGACAAAAGGGGAGGTAGAAATCATGAAGATGACTCTGATGTAGATGAAAGGCTTGGATGCACAGCCACCAATATGGACAGTGAAGAGGAGATGAGTAGACTATTCCAAATCAAAATCTAGATCAAGAGAACTAAGGTAAATGCTTTGGTTGATACCAGTTCTCAATCTAACTTGATTTTTGAGGCAGTTGTAAAGAATCTTGGTCTTGAGACTTACGAGCATCCACACCCTTATCCTTTGGGTTGGGTGAAGAAGGGTGTTGAAATTTAGGTAACAAGAAGATGTAAGGTCAAGTTTGGGATAAATTCCCAATATGTAGATGTTTTTGAAGCTGACGTTATTCCACTTGATGCTTTTGATGTTGTATTTGGAAGTCCTTACTTGTATATTAGGGATTTTATATTTATGATAAGGGAAAAATGGTACAAATGGGTCAAGGATGGGATCAGCTACAACATCCGGGCACACCAGTGTAAGAAACGAGTTACTATGGTAAGTGCTAACCAAGCAAAATGCTTAATCAGTCAAATCATAATCAATTTTGTTTACTTTTGTTAAAGGATAAACAAGATGGGGTAGAAGTTTCAGATATTTCTAACCAAGGAAAACAAGATTTGGATAGTATTATTTAGTCTTTTCAGGAAGTTTTTAGGATCCTAGTGGATTACCACCAAAATGGGAAGTAAATGAGATTCAGCTATTGCCAGAGTCCCCTCTACTGAACATCGGGTTGATAGGAAATCCTTGCTTTCTAAAGTAGAGAAACAACTCCAGGATCTATGTGCATCTGAGACTCACCATGTGGTCTCACCTTTGAACAAGATCACCATAAAGAACTACACAGATATCCACTTCCCCGCATAGATGATCTCCTGGACCAACTTCAACATGCCAAATTTTCATGAAGTTGGATCTCAAGTCAGGTTATCACCAAGTTAGGATGAAGGAGGAGGATATATGGAAGACTTCCTTCCGAAAACAAGAACAGGGTTTGTATGAATGGTTAGTAGGATGGTTTTGGATTATGCAATGCACCCACTACTTTTATGATCATTGATGAATGATGTATTTATAGATGATTTCATAGATTCATGTGTCAAATTGTATATCTAGATGATATCTCAATTCAGGTTAGTGTCAGGATGGGAAGAACATCTAACTTCAAAACATTGTATGAAACAAGTCTTGCAAGTTCTCAGGGAGAAACAACTACTTTGTAATATGAAGAAATGTGAATTTTCCAAATAGTCACTTGTCTATCTTGGGCACGTGGTTGGAGGAGGAGAGCTACGAGTGGATCCAAAGAAGGTGGAAGCCATCACAAATTGGCCAACACCAACAGGAGCCACAAAGACTAGAAGTTTTGTGGGAGCAATACAGTACATGCAGAAGTTCATTCTGGGTTTCTCGACAATTGCAACACCTCTACACATAGTGGCCGCAAAGAGTAAGGGTTTTGACTGGGGTAAGGAACAAGAAAAATCCTTTGAGTTATTGAAATACAATATTAGTCATGCTCCAGTACTTGCTCTTCCTAGTTTGCAGTAGCCTTTTGAAGTAGAGACAGATGCCAGTGATTACGCTATGGGCGCAGTGTTGCTTCAAGGAGGTAAACCCATATGTTATCATTCTGAAACCTTCACTTCAGTAGTTAAAGGATATTTAGTATATGATAAATAAATGTATGCACTAGTTCAAGCAATTAAAAAATGGAAACATTATTTATTGGGTAAAGAAACTATTGTGCACACTGACCACAAACCTCTCCATTATTTGCAAGCACAGTCTAAATTATAGTAGGCAAGGCACTACAAATGGATGGGGTTTCTTCAGCAGTTCCATCTAGTGATCAAATACAAGAAGGGTAGTACAAATTTGGTGGCAGACATGTTGTCTAGGCCACCCACACAGGAAAATTTATCTTGTTTGGCCACTATCTCTCAGATCGAGCCCTTCACAAAGGAAGCTTATAGAGAGGCATATGTCCAAGACAAAGACTTTGGGGTGACATTTCAGAAGTTGTAGTCCCAAGGGGCTGAAAAGATGGGGATTGAAGATTGTTATCTCAAGGATGGGCTACTCTATCGATGGGGGAAACTTTGTGTGCCTAAAGAAGAAATTCTATTGATGAGGGAAGCATATACCTCGAAAGTAGTGGGACATTTCAGTGTTGGTAAGACCCTATCCCACTTGTAAAGGTATGTATATTGGCCCAAAATGCAAGAAGAAGTATCAAAATTTATTTATGGATGTAAACTTTGTTGTACTAGCAAGCCTAAAACTAGGAAGGAAGGTTTTTATATGCCTTTACCAGTACCTACTCATCCGTGGGAGGACATTTCTATGGATTTTGTAGGAGGATTACCTATGTCTAAACATGGCCATGACTATCTCTATGTTGTTGTGGATAGATTTAGTAAAATGTGTATTCTTATGGCATGTAAAAAGACAATAAAAGCACATGAGGTAGCAAATATTTTCTTTGCTAATGTATGGGTGCATTTTGGTTTTCCAAAGTCTATTGTCTCTAACAGGGATTCCAGGTTCTTGGGGAAGTTTTGGACTACTTTGTGGGACAAGATGGATACCAGGTTATAGAGGAGCATAACTTTCCATCCACAGACAGATGGAAAAATAGAGGTGGTAAATAGGACTTTGGTACAGTTGATTAGAGGGTATAACAGTAAGTACCCAAGGACTTGGGATGAGTCCTTAGCCTACATTCAACATTCCTATAACTGGGCAGTACACACATCCACTATGAAGTCACCATTTGAAGCATGCTTGGGATATCTACCTACAAATCTACTAGACATAGTAGTTGGATAGCAAGATGAGGAGGATACACGAGACACAAAGGTGACTAGAGAAAACAAGTTCATTAAGAGGATCTGGAAAATCCATCTCAAGGTCAAAGAAATAGCTAGATAAATCTCAAGCAAAGTACAAAGCTAGGCACGATCAACATAGGAGGGAACACAAGCTTCATGTTAGAGATAAAGTTTGGATTTACTTGAGCAAGGAGAGACTACAAGGTCAAGCACAGAAGCTCAAGCCACTACGATATGGACCCTTCACCATATTGGAACAGGTTGGAGAAAATGATTTTTGACTTGACTTACCATCATTCATGAGGATGTACTCTGTAGTAAACTATGAGAACTTGCACCTATATGAGCCATCCATGCTAGATGAAGATGAAGAACTACAGTTGCTACCTTCCATTGAGGATTGCATCTTGGACTCATGAGGTGAATTGGAGGAGGATGTAGTGCTACAACAGAAGTTCAGAGAGACTAGAAGAGTTCCCCAAGAGTCTTGGTAGATCGGACTGAAAGTAAAGACACCAAGGTAGGCTTGGTGGTACTCAAAGGAGCAAGTGAGGGAATTTTTTCCTCATCTACTCCCCCACTAAGATTTTTTGGGACTAAAATCCTCTTAAGAAGGGGAGGTGTGATCCATAGGGATCTGAAATAACTCTACTTCATCAGAAATAGTCAACACAAAGATGGAAAAACAATGAAACAAAAAGGTTCCATATTTTAAGTAACAGGACCGCTGCCCTTTACAGGGATGCGGTTACAAAACCACCACCCAGCCAGGGCAGCGGTCCCAGGACCGCCGATCTCAAGGCAGTGGGACCACCGGTCTGCACAGGGTGGAGGTCCTGCCCATTACGAATAGAAAACTAAATTCAAAACGAACAACCTCTGAATTTGAAAGGATGTTTGTTTCTCTTCTCCTTCATGACCTTTCCCATTCTCTAGTGCATGGGAGGACATGAGAAAGGCTATAAATACATGATTGTAGAAGTGTAGAAGATCATCGAAGCATGGGAGCAAGTGAGCAAGAATTCTTAGTGCTGGAAATTGTATTTTTGTAGAAGAAAGGAGTGTTGAGAAAAAGGAAGCAAATATTTGAAAGGAAGTGTTGAGATATTATCTACTTCCCTTTCATACTTATTGTAAATTTTGTACTTGTTGATTTGAATTGGCTAATAGAAGTGGGAAGAAAGAGAAATTGCCCTTCCTGACTGGTTTTTCCTCCATTGGAGGTTTTCCAGGATAAAATTGTTGGTGTTTTGAGCTTATATTCTTTCCTTTACTACAATTGTTGATTCTAAGCACAATATGTAATTCATTCACTAGCTATCTCTGTTATTTTCTAATAGAAAGTAAACAACAAGATTAATTTGTGATTTTGTGAATAATTCCAAAGTTGAAGAGTTTACAGATCAATGAGCTCATTTGGGAAGATTCTTAGATGGGTCCTACTCAGTCAAAAGTGGTTATAATTGCTTCTCTTTGTCAGCACTCTTCTCTATGACTTTTGGAATAAGGCCTTATGGTTCAACATAGGCAGTTTGAATCCTAGGAAATCAATATACTTCTATATCTTAGCATCTAAAACTAAAATCTTAAATGAAACTAGATTAAAAGAAATCATAGTAAGATTTGGTCAATCACATGATTCCTTCAATTGTGATTATGAAAGTTGATGTTTGGGGCTCCTAGTCTTCAAGTTCATAGGGTGTGCATTAGATCTTACCAATAATTCTACTCAACTTGAAACAATGAAATCCTCCCTTTAGGAACACATGATCATTAAAAGGATGTGGGATCATTGTCCAACATCCCCCATATTGATTTGGCTTATTTGTAAATACATGACACAAAGTATCTTCAATAATTAAAAACCCTTTTTGCAAGTTATTTAATGTTCTCCATTAAAGGAATTAAATAGGACATTTGTCAGGCACAAGCCTAAGACTCCAATTTAAATCATAATACTAGAGGAAGCTGGAATCCTTAAGAAATGGAACATCTCTTCTGATCTTAATCTTATTGCTTCCTTCCAAAGTTGCTCATGACTCTATGTTTCTGTAGTTACCCCCTAATACTATTTCCTTGGATATAACTTTGATAGTGCATTCCAAGGTCAATCTTGGAACCACTTTGATGGGGGTTTAACATTTTTTGTGATAGAGATCAGTTAATTGTTCCAATAGGGTATTAATAATAATTTTATTCAAACATTGGTGGCCCCAAGGTCTCATATGTTTTTCCCTCAAGTTACAGAACATCATCATTAAGCCAGATTCCTGAATATAATAAATTATCATTATCAAGGCTCAGCTTAAGCTAGTTGGATTATAAAAAAGTATATTTAAGGGGTTATTCAATTTAGCTAACTCTTTCTCTAGATGCATCTTCAAAATACCTATACAATGATAGTCCAACTACTTGGGATACTTCTCCCAAATGTCATCATTACTTGTTAATGTTTGCACTTGTTGGTCTTCAAGACACCTCCTTACCTCTCAATGCATTAATCTATTATTATCTAAGTGATAAAAGCAGTAATCACATGGTATGTTGGAACTTAAGATGACCTGGGAATACCATTGACTACACACATTCCTCATTTCATAGCTCTAAAAAATTACTCGCGTGAAATTCTATTTTGCCATACCACTTTCATGGAGGGTTTTGTTGGCTGGAGATTATGACAGGTAATTTCTTTGGTGCCATTTGAAAATATCACATTTCTTTCCTTTGTAATCTGTAAATTCTTCACTTTCTATTTTCTATAGCAAGTATGTCAAAACCCTATCTTGAATCTAAATGCCCTAGTTTGAAATGACATCCATCTTTCAAAATATCTACTGTCAGAATTAGAATGGGCGCAGGGTAATGGATACAGGAAAGTTAAATTCACTCATCATCTCCATGTTGGTGGTCACATGTCTCCATCACCTCAATAGGACATTTGGTCATTTATTAGAATAAATACGATGAAAGGAATAAGAAACCAAATTCTTGGAAGGTAAACTTAAGCCTCATCCAATCCAAAAGATTTTTAATGGGATTCATGTTCCTAGACCCTACAACAAGGTCATTCTATGTGCTTAATGAAGTATCTAACATTGGATGACAGGTTTACATATTTCACCTCAGAATACAATTTCTAGCGTTTTCCTACCTTCTAGACATAATGCAGTTAATCATCCCTTTTTTTTTCTCCTGAGTACCTCATCATGAACCTTGACTACCCTCTCACCATGTTTTCATTTTACCTCACATTATATGGCCTTCCTCTCTACCCCCTGCTATGAAGATACCCCTTTATGATCACCCCTCCTTCTCATATTTTTCACAACAAAAAATCAAAACATGTGATAGTTTACTATCTTTATCTTTCCTTCTTCTCCCACACCAAGGTGATGGGCACTCTGTTACACTTTTCCTTCTTGTAAATGGGTGAAAAAGATCCTTCTGACCAACAAAGCTCTTATTTATAGAAACATGAAAATTGAACTGGATTAGACAATGAATGGAACTCAGCTTAGTAAGGGAGTGTAAAAATTGAGAGAGAAATTAGAGGATGCCTTATTGCTATTGAAAGTGGAAATAATATGTAGGGCTTCAGCCTATTCCCGTTGAAATAACTGAGTAACTGCCTTCCATCAAGCATCTCTAATTGACAAGATCCTATTTCAAGTATGTAAGTGATAACATATGGTCCTAACAAATGTACTTTAAGTTCAAACACCACGATTGGATGAAATTAGGAACTTAGAATCATGAGAAAGAATCATATATTATTATGGAACTCAGTAAGACATTTTGGGCCTTATTAAATAAGCAAGGAATGCTTTCTACCTGAACTTTTCTTGTTTCGTGATCAAGCCATAATAAAGGAAATAATCTAGTCATCAAAGAACTAGTCAAGATTCCATCTAATTTCTCAGAGAACTAGACCTCAAGGATCAATAGTCAATACCATGATCATAGGAAAGAACTACTTCAATACCATAGATCAAGGAAAGAACTATTTTTAACAACTAGATATATATCTCTCTAATATCTAAATAAGCATAAAAGAAATATCCATACACATAAGTTCTGATCACATATTTTGGTCAATGTATGGCTCAAAATTATTATTGAAAGGATAAACAAGGATGATAAGGGGTAGTCTTATGATGTGCAATCATAAATTCATAATAATATCCTAATTGTATCATTGATGCTAAGTGTGGAATATCACTTGTAAATTTATTAGGCATCAATAGTACTAATATTTTCCCATAATGAGATGGAACCTGACTACTATAGATGCTGTACAAGTATGTTGCTCCTGCCCACCTTGTCAAGATAATATAAATAAATGATGATGTAGACATCATCTCCTTGCTGCAACTAGTAACATGGACATTCTATCCAACATCACTATTGTGCAGAAATTCTGCAACTTGGAAAAGAAAAATCAGAGGATGTCACTTTCCATCAAGTGACAGTCAAAGACAATCCTGGGGAGCCTTAAGAAGCCTTATTTCTAAGACCACTAAACAGTGGCTAGATGACGTTATAGGAATATTTGTTCTTTATTGGTTTGGAGTCACTTTTTTTGTTTTGCCCACCTTCTATTATGGTATTTCTGGGGTTTGGCATGATGTTTTGAGGTGGTTGTTGTAGTAACCCTTGAATGTCCTTACTTCATCTCAACCTAACTTATACAGGTCACTAATAATCATGGGTAGGAATCCACAAAAACCTTTTTCCATTAAATGGAAAGTTCTTTGTGTAAATGATGTTACCAAATGAACCAACTTAGATTGTAAAACCAACGCATAACACAATTCTTGGAGACTTTTAAACCTGTATAGATTTGCTATTAAAGTATGATCATCTTGCATAATCGAGACATGCTTCTCCATGAAAAGATATGATATGGTCTCCAGAATTAAGGGTCACCATGGCCATTGAAGGTGGGCATCTTAGGAGTGAATCAAAGTCTTGGAGGAAGTGCATTGACAAGTGAATATCAGGATGGTGTACCAAAGGAGTAATGCCAAGGAGTAAGGTAGGACATCAAGAGATGGATATGCATGAGAAGTATGCAGTGCCTGTTGAAGGTTGACATATTTGTTTTACTTGGAGATACAAGTTGATAGAGGCTAGGTATTTAGTTCCATAATATAAGACACTTGTCGTGTGTGGGAATGATACCATTGATTGAGGCCATAAATTACCATTATTTTGTCCTTCCAAGTTACCTTTGAAAGTGGATTTAAATGTAATCTTAGGAGCTTATAGTTTGTTTAAGATAGAGTATAAGATATATATTTTGTTTTTTATTTAGGAAATCTTTTGTTATCTATTTTTTTGACTAATCCTATTGATTATTTGGGAAAAGATGCAAAGTCTTATGTATGCAGACCATAAAGGAAATATAATGCTAGTATTGGGAAAAGAGGAAATGATCATGAAAGGTATATTTAAACTCAATTATGATTTCATATTCATATTCCTCTCAAAAAATTATGTAAGTTCAAAAATATAATCATCTCAATCCAATATTGCATACAAAAGTTATAGGTGTTTTAAGTTAGCTCCAAAACTCACAAATTTAGTTATGGAAATTCGTAGATTTAGTTCCAGAACTCATAGGTTTAGTTCTAAAACTCACATATTTAGTTCTAGAACTCACAAATTTAGTTATGGAACTTGTAGATTTAGTTCCAGAACTTACAAATTTAGTTCTGGAACTTGTAATTTCTATATTTATATTTCCAAGCAATTAAAACAGTGGACAAAGTTGCAAGGTATAGAATGATAGTTAGTTCTAGAACTTACAATTCATGGACAAAGAATATTTAATTCTAGAACTTGAAAATTTAGTTTCAAAACTTACATAAAAGGAATGACAACTTTAGTTCCAGAATTTGCATAAAAGAAATGACAATGTTAGCTCCAGAACCTACATTAATGGAATGACAGTTTTTGAGGAATTGTAAAAAAATAGAGAATCCAATAGAAAATATGAGAGAGGTTTTTGTTTATAGAAATGTGTTTAACATAAACCTCATTTAGATTTTCTACAGGTATTAACAATGAAGAGAAATCTAACTTTTAGTGAGCTACAGTCCAAGGGAAAAGTGTATCAAACGAGCACTAAAAGTTTCATAAAAAGAAACAAAAATGTCAAATGGAAAATATGAGAGAGGTTTTTTTCATAGAAATGTGTTTAACAAAAACCTCATTCATATTTTCTACAGGTTTTACCAATGAAGAGAAATCTAACTTTTAGTGAGCTGTAGTCCGAGGAAAAAGTGTATCAAATGAGCACTAAAAGTTCCATAAACAAAAACAGAAAATTCAAATGGAAAATATGAGAGAGTTTTTGTTCATAGAAATTTTTTTAACAAAAACCTCATTCATATTTTCTACAAGTTTTACCAATGAAGAGATATATAAATTTTAGTGAACTGCAGTCTAAGAAAAAAATGTATCAGACAAGCCTCAAAAGTTCCACAACAAAAAACAGAAAAGTCAAATAGAAAATCTGGGAAAGGTATTCGGTCAAAATCACATTTTGAGGAAAAACCTCATTTTGATAATGTAGGAGAATAAAATCATTGTGATTATTTTTACCAAAAAGAACGGAGAAGATTTGGGAGTAAATCTTCCTAAAATAAGTGATATAAGACTTTGACTCTAATAATATATCTCTCTCCATATTTTGTGGAGATGGAAATTATAGTTATTAGGATTGGAATAAAGATAAGATCAGATTATATTTCCTAAAATAAGGAGTTGGTTGGATGCATGAATTATAAATGTAACCTTCCACACTAAGATATGTAATTCTTTCCCCCAAGAAATAAAGATTTGTTCTTTCCTCTCAAATATTCTGTAGTTTTAAGATCTCAGAAGTATGATTTAAATCCTCTTCCAAGGAATGAGCTGGCCACTCATTTCAAGGAAGATGGATATGGGTATTTATTTTTATGTTTATTCATTTGTCTGTAATTCATTATTTTGTATTATTTTTATTTTTGTATTGTGAAAATTCAGTCTGTTGTGAACATGAATGTGTTTTGTTTAATTATGTTTATTTCCAATTCAACAATTTCAATTTATGCAAGTGTGTTTTTATTTCCTGCAAGTTTTATTTCCTTCACATGCAAGTGTGATTTATTTCATGCAAACTTTATTTCTGCAAGTGTGCCTTTAAATTTTTGCAAGTGTGATTTATTTTATGCAAGTTTGGTTTGTGTTTAAAGGAGTTGTTTTCCAAAGATATTCTTCTCTTAATGCATACATCCATTAGACACCAGTCCTGGATTGAAATTATTAATGGTGAGGATTGATGACCCTCATAATCTAACACTATGCTAATGGCCATGTTAAAAGCATCCACATGTACATGAAATAGTTGGTCCCATGAGGGAAAGTGCAGAATATGCACTGTAGTAAGTTTCTCCTTCAATGTCTCGAATGCGTGTTGTTGCAGTTCCTCCCAATAGAATTTCCCTTTCCCTTTTAGTAAATCCTCCAAGGGTGTGGCCACCTATGATAAATTTTAATAAATTTTCTATAATACCCAGTGTGACCTAATAATTTGTGCACATCACTTTGACTGGTAGGTTCTTCCAGGCCAATAATGACTGTAACCTTAGCTGGGTCAACCAACAAAACTTCCTTGTAGATGATGTGCCCTAACAATGTGCCAAATGGTGTAGCAAATATGCATTTCTTGATGTTAAAAGAGATCCTTAACTGTCAACCTCTTTCAAACATTAAGCACAAATTGTCACAATGATCCTTAACAAGCCCATACACTGTCTAGTCATCTAAATAAACTTGCAACAAGTTGTGAATAAAATATTTGAACTCTTGGACAACTATGCACGAAAATATAGCAGGTGCATTTTTCAGACTAAAAGGAACACAGTATAGGAAAAACTTCCCCATTCAATGGTAAAAGTCATTTTCTCTTGATCCTCCTGTGCAATTCGAACCTGATGATACCTAGAGAATCCATCTGTAAATGAATAGATTTTGCACCCTGCAACACCTTCTAGTATCTCCTATGTGAAGGGCGTAGGAAAGGAATCAGTCACACATGCATCATTCTCCTCCATGTAGTCCACACATATCCTAATCCGACCATGTTTATTTATACTGATAACCTTAGGACTAACCCACTCTAATTCTTCTAGGGGCTAGATGATGCCAGATTCCAACATCTTGTTGATTTCTTCCTTAACCTTTACGCGTAGGTTAGGATTCATTATATAGGGTCTCTTCTTGACTAGGCGTGCACCTTCTTTAAGCTTGATTTTCATATCCCCTAATGATTCATGCATGCATTTCAATTCATGGTACCCCTAGGAAATAAGTCCTGAAAATGTCATAGTAACTCAATGATTTTTGTCACTTCAGAATACGACCAATAATCACCTATTATGGACTCCTTAGGTTCAAAATCCAAGCCAATATTCACTTTCTTTGTTTTCATAGGTTTATGATAGGCGCACGTGGTCTTATCTACACTTTCCAAAATCTCATGCCTACCTATTGAATGATCTACATTAAGATGTTATACTTCTTCATCATCTACTAAGTAGACCAACTTTCCTTTTTATTTCTCAAAGCAAGTGTGCTTAAGTAGTATGGCATCGCTCCCTTCTTTTTCATCAAAGTGCACTTCGGAGTCTGCCCCATCAAATAGCTCATGGACGAGTTCTTCCATCTTGGCACTATCTCTCATAGCTATGTGCTTTATATCCTTTAATGCCTCTTGTTCTAGAGGTTTAGTAGAGAAGTAGTCAAAAGTCTTGATCATTCATGCAATCAAATCCTACCAATTTCTAATCTCTCTATGGAGTTCTGCATATACATACCAAACATGTGCGCAGCCTTGTAAAGTGGAATAAAATTTGTGTACCTAGAGTGAATTTGGTAAAGTTTCCTACCCCTCTGTCCAGAGTCTCTCACACTGCTGAACGTAGTGCTGAACAGTGGATTTACCATGATAGTGCAAGATTGAGTA
>CM034151.1:43072035-43087625 GCA_019776745.2 Taxus chinensis
TTGTCTCAAATGAAAGAGATAATCTGTTTTGCACTTTTAGAAAATCAGATAATATCATCTAGGTATAATTCACACTATTTTGTTGATCAATCCTTTGAACGTTATATCCATTCCCTTTGGAAGGTTTAGCTCCAGCATTAGGACAGCCAAATGGACATTTTGTTGTATGCATTTAGGTTCCCCATTTGTGGTGAAGGTTGGTTTTGAACTGATCATCCTCCGTTTCTATGATCTGATTATTACGCAACAACCTCTGAATAACCATTCTAGTAATGAAAAACCTCTCAGAGCCAAGTAACAACTGCAAAATTCTGCTCCATAGAAGGGAAGTGGGTAATGTCCTTGAGGGATGCTCTATTCAAATCTCTAAAGTCTCACACAATCTAGATTTCTCCACTCTTTCTTTCATACTGGAACAAGTTTACAAACCAGCTTGAATGCTTGATGGGAAATATAATACTTTCCTCTAATTTAAGTTATTCAATTTGTTCTTCATGAGAAGGCTCCATGTGTGGAATGGGGATGCGTCTTTGTTTTTACCTGATGGGTTTAGCACTTGGATCTAATTTCAATGTGTGTTGAGCTAGTTGGGATTGAAACCCCTCAAGTCCTCATGGCTCCAAGAAAATATATCCGGGGAACTCTCAGAAAGTTGCATGAATCATACCTTTCTTGCTGTGGTTGTCACTTTACCAATTTGAAGTGATTTTCTCTCCACTTTGAGATGGGCACTAATCTTCCCCTTGACTTGGATGTTTGCTTTTCTCTTTCCTCAATTGATCATTGGATTAGATGGACCAAAGTGACAAGTCCTTTTGGTAGTTTTTTTGGTTTCTCAGTCTAGCACTTGTCCACCATATTTGTTGTTCTAACTTCTCCTGATTTTTGGCTGAGAACTAGCTTCTTCTTGAATGAAATATGCATGATTTGTTGGTTCACTTTTTCAAACATTTCAACTTACATTATTGTCTGGAACTTGATGGGCATTACAATCACATAGATGTTTAGCTGCACTTTATCTCGCTGATACTCTTCCCACAACATCAAAGGCTGCTCCAACGCTCCGCCCTGGTGAGAGTTTCTATCAAGCGGACCAGGTAAAACTATTTATGCCTCCTGGTCATAGGCTTGGTTTTTTTTTTCCTTAGGGATGATGGAGTTGATGTCAAGCCTTCAAAATCCTCAATGAGGTCCCAACCCTATTTCTTATAACTCTTGAGTGTAGGTCATTTTTGGCAGTAATGTTGTCCTTTAACTTGATTTAACAATCAACTCACTATCACCAAAGACTTCTGAATTTTTTGATACCTTCTCTTTCTTGACCAATGCAATCCGTGTATACAATCATTCATATTCAGCAGTGTTGTTAGAACATGCAAAATGAATCTAAACTAATAATACTTAATGCCTTGAGGTGAAACCAAGCATAAGCTACCCCCCCAGCACCTTGTTTCGTACTTCTTTGATCATCAAATAACAATGACCATTACCTCATTATCATCTTTATGTTGCTTGGGTGATACTAAGAATAGGCTGATTATGTTTCTTCTTGCATGTAATAAATCCTGATTTAGATTCCTTATTTCCTATAGAATCAAAATCATAGTACCTTGCTTTCCCATTCATCAAGAGTAAAATATGGGATGTCTAACCTTGGTATCAGCTTATGGTGCTTGAGATAATCCTCTTGATCAAATGTTGAACAGCTTATCATTGATTGGCTTGGAGTATTGAGGCTCAATGTGAAAGTTTGCAATAGGTTTGGACTTGATTTGTGGCCTTAGTTCCATATCTTGGTTCCGAAACAACATGTGTGACCAATCAATAGATAAATAGCCTCCAATTCTAGCTGTGAAAATCCCTTGACAAACCATAGGGCAAAAGTGTTTAAATCATCACTGACCACATCTTGCATAAAATAGTGACACTAGTGCATGCATTGCAAAGTGAGCTCAAATCTTAATTACCCCCCACTGTTGTTATTATTTTCCCATCCAGTTTGTACCACCCCTTTGGGATATGACTTCATATTGGAGGCCTAGTGATTCATCTATTGTTCTTGGGCATTCACATAACTAGTTGCCCGTAATCATCATACAAGATATGTACTAGTTTATCCCAATGATCAATGAAACATAGAATGGAGGGGGCTTCAAAACTTTACCTTGTTGTCCTCCAAAATTCCCCTCAAGCTGAGCAGTATTTGTGAGTACCTTGTCTTACATATGAGCTTGCTTATTTGAAGTTGACCAATTCTTCATGGCAGCTTGTAGTCTAATCCCATTGGCTGGGTGATAGTTTATTCCCACATTAGATATATTCACAGTTTTCTTCTTCAATTTGTTCATGATGTTAAATGGGGAGCAAACATTCTTTACTACCCCTATCTGTGCAACATTCTTTTCTTGTACATGGGCATGCAACATTTGGCATGTGTTGAGCTTGGTTCTAGAGGTGGTTTGGACGTCCTTGCATATTTGGAACTTACTTTTGCATGTTAACACTTTGTGGAGTGATGGGAGGTTGTGGAATCACCTTGAGCCTGGAGCTAATGACTTGCTTCATCAATATTCCTCTTCTTTTGACCATTGTGTTTAGTATTACATTCTAAGAAATTGTATTGTTCATACCAAAAAATGTTCTTCAGCCTTCCAGTTTACAAGTGTAGTCTCATTTGGAATGGAGTTGTATTTTGTGAATGTTACCTTGTTGTTGGTTTGCTTTTTTGACTCACCTCACTTCTCTACAATTGCTATCACCATCAAAGCTTTGGTTTCCAAAGCACCATTGATTACATTAGACTAGGTGTGGGGGGTTCATTGCATGGGAAACACCAATCCATACTCTTGAGCTATATTATTTTACACTTGAAAACTAAGGACTTTAGATGTAGATGCACATTGGGGTTTATAGGGCATAAATGGTCTTGTATGGCAGGGGGCCCTCACTTGATTTTGATTGTAGCTAGATTGGGTGGAAAACCTATTGGGATGATATGGTTGCCTATTAGGCATAGAATTTTGAGACTGATAGAAGAATATAAAACTTTGGGGCTCTGCTGCTTCTTGAGTGTAAACCAACATCATTTCCTTAAATTTGCTATTGTTTCATGACTTCTTGAATTTTTTGGGGCACTAGAGGATGAAGTTAGAAGTTTCATTTTGAACTCTAATTTCTAGGGTGGCCAATTAGGAGGATAAGTAGGTTCTTGAGTAGTGCTTGGGTTTTCCAGTTTTGGAATTATAAGGGATTGGAGGCCTAGGCACCAATTACCAACTTTGGATCAAACAATCTCAACAAACCCTAATGGCGATTGCTTATAAGCTGCACTTGTATACTTTGCACCCCCTGGATTTGGATTAACATAGAAAAATATCAGAATTAAAGGCTTTGAGATCAGTATAAGAAAGCACCCTTCAGCTATTGGCCTTACTGTCACTGAGAACTTCTATCCCATGTCCCTTGAAATCTAAAATTGAAGTCTGTAGCTGCTCATTGGGAAGCTGCTTCTTGATTAGTTGTTCAGTTGTTCCATAGAGGACAAATCATTCCCTTTTATCCAAACTGATCATGGAGAGCTATGCACAACTGGTTCTAATCTTGGATAGAGCCTACCCCAAGGCTCCTAAACCATTGTAAGGCTTTCCCTTTGAATAAAGATGCCAATAATTTGACAGCAGTTTACATCTCAACAATCTCTGGATTGCACAACATTAGTAATGTCCTTTGACATGATCACCAGGGTGATTTGATTTTCCCAGTAAATATGGGATGTTCTTTAATGCTGGCAACTGGAATTGGGTTTTGTGCATTGACCGAGAAAGTGGGTGTGTTGGCCAGTGAATTTGACATAAGGGTTGTTTGTGCCATTCAGATTGGCCTGAGAACCCTCGTTGATGGGTTGAAAGTATATACCAGAGTCGGAGGAGTTGATAGAGTTCTGTTTGGTGGAGATGGAGACCTTTGAATTCTTCTTCCCCTCTCTCTTCTTCATGGGGATAACTGTAGATACTCAGAAAATTCATCTTCTCTGGCCCTTGACCTTGTTTAGATCCTTCTCATGAATTTTCAGACTTGGACTGCTGAAACCAGTTGATTTTATCCCTTTGGATTCGTCAGATGTGCAAATCAGGGCTCTTTTTAAGTAAGGAACTTACAACAAATGCACATCAACTTTGTTGTAATGAAAATGAGACCTCTAAGGTCCCACCGGGTGTGCCAAATTTTTTAGTGCAAATCAGCAGCACCCCCTAAATGACCTTCAGATCTGCAAGTGAGAATTGGGTCATTTAGTGTGATTGCACAACATGGAATATTTTCCCCAAGTGTGGGACTTGAAAAATGGGAAAAAAACTCTCCAGATTGAAGGTTGGTTCCTCTACTCCTCTGATCAGATGTATGCATAAAATTTACAGAGGTTTAACTCAAAATTCTACTCTAATTATGCCAAGGAGACAAGGATAGAAAGAAAAGAAAAATAAACTGACAAGGTGATACACCAAAGGAGTGGTGAACATCTATTTCTGCATATTGACACAAATTATGAAAATGCAACACAAATCATGCACAAATTGCTAAAATTGCAATGAAGTATTAGGATAGAGCAAACAACACAAGAAAGGATTGAGAATTCATTCACATAGCTTGCATTGTCATTTCCATTTTTAATACAATGCATTACAACAAAAAGGAGGTAGAAAACATGTTGTAGTCATAAAAAAGGTATGATATTCCAAAAATTCACTTGCCAAGATGAAGGAGGGATCCTGCAAAACATAAAAAAACGTTCAACCCTTTACAAATGAGCCAAATCTAGCTTTTAACAATGAAAAACTGAGTCCAGGAAGGAGAAACGTGGGAAAATTGAAATGAATGATTCAACCACCAACCAGATCCATCAAAATAGCATGGGTACCCTTAAAAGTTCATTCCCCAAGATTTTTGACCATGTTGGAGAAGAATGGAAGCCATACTGCATTAAAAATGGTGGTTGAATGTCGGTTCTGCTCTTTTCCCCATGCCAAAGGCATTTTTCTCATTTTTATCTCACTAAACTCCACCAAAAAAAAATTAAAGATTCCATCATGTAGAGGACTTCAATAGCTTTCCATGACGCCAAAATCAAGAAAAACCAAGCTCTGGATCGAAATATATGCCCCTATGAAGATTTAGGGAAAAACTGGGGTAAAAATCAAGTCAGCGGGCTGAAACCTAAATTTTTTCCTTTTTTTTGAATTTGGGAAAAATTCCCCAAAAAGCTCCACGCCCCACTGTTCTGCTGCCACGTGGCACTTCCTCATTCATCCACGGGTTCAAATGGCCATTTTACCTTTTTTGAATTTTGGAAAAATTCTAAAATTTCTCTACGCCCCGCCGCTCCGCTGCCATGTGGGACACTTTGATTTGGTGCGGGCCTGAATCAATTTTCTTTCCTCTATGGGCTCGCGGGAAAAAAATTTCCTTTGCACCATTTTGAACACTTCGGAAAAATTTTCCAAATATTTCCGTGCCTCTTACTCCCGCCACGACTGGACACGTGTCATCCTCCGGCTGGTCCATGGGCCTTCACAAAATTTCTTTTCCTTCTCCTTGGCGGGCCTGCGGGCCGGTTTTTTCCTTTTCACCCTTTGCTATTTTTGCAAAAAGCCAAAATTTACTCCACCCCTTTGACTCCCACCACCCTCATGGACACGTGGCACATTTTGATTTGACACAGGGCTTTTTTGCCAAAATTTTCTTTGCGCCATTTTTGAAAAAAAATTCAACTTACCCCTGTCAGTTCGACCTCCACTGCTACGTGGCGCATCCTCATTTGTCATGGGCCTCAAGACATTTCTTTTCCTCTGTAGGCCCGTGGGCAAAAATTTTCTTTTGTGCCTCGCCCACTCCTTAGTGATTTTTCCAACTTACCTCCGCTGACCTACCATTCCGCCGCCACGTGGCACATTCCTATTGGTTGCGGACCTTCCCAGGGAAAATTTCCCTCAAAAACTCTGTTAAGCCATAACTTGCAAAATACATGGAGTTAGAAGGAAAATTTTACCTTTCTGGAAAGGTGAGAAGATCCTCTATCTGATGAAATCATTTCTAGATAATTTTGAGTGCCTAAAAAATGAAAAAATTTGAATGAGGGACAAGGAAGGAAGGAATGAAAGAAAGTTAGTCAAAATAAGCAAGGGGCTTATTTTGGATAACAGGTAAATGGCTAAGGAGGAATACCTATGAGACAAAGGTGAAGGTAGAATGTGCGTGTTTTAATGTTATCAAATTTGATCATAGAGAATTCCTTTTTCTCTGGGTAGGACTACATGTAGAATCAAAGAAAGACCATAAAAGAGTATTTAATAACATATGACAATGGATTGCCTAACGTATGCTAGATTCAGGAAGTGTGGTACTTCCTAGAGAGGATGTATATCCACTATTTAATAACAATTCAATGTGAATAAGCCACTAAAATAAATAAGTCCTATTGCAATGTAATGATTTAGGTTTCTCATACACACAATACACTAGATATCAAAATAACACTAAATATAATTAGAACCAGGGTTTGTTTAGGTTAGACAGGTATGTCAAATGTCTAGTAAGGGTCTGGGGCTGATTGGTTGAGGTCTGTGTTGGTTTTGGGTGATTGTGAAGCTTGTTGGTATGAGAATATGAAATGACATAGAGACTGATATCGGTCTGGTAACCGATGCTTGTATGGGGAATAAACTGATGGTGGTCAAGGAACTGATGTCAGTAGGGGCAATAGGTAATGAACTATTAAAAATGGATTTTTAGGCTCTTTTTGATTGCACAGAGAGTGAGGGTTGTATCTAGTTTGGGTCATAATATGGCTGAGAAGACTCAAGAACACTAAGAAGGAGGTTTAGAAGGGTGAAATGGCTTGGGGTGGTTAAATAGTGGGTTGGTGGGAAGAAGATGATGTATGGGTAACAAAAGAAATAAAATACTGAAAGAAGCAAGAGATCTACAGTGGAATAAACATGAATGATTAAAATCATAGTACTTAATTGGTATTGTGTAGATCCTATGAGTTAAGATAGTTGATGGTTGATCGGAGAAGAGGTGCTTGAGTCTGGTTCCGCGTAAGTATAACATGTCTACTCCCGTGAGTATTACAACGATCTGGAAGGAGAAACAACTACTTGTCTTGCACTGTGATTGTGTGTGTTTGTTTTCTTGATGCAAGAGGGCTTAAAGATTCACGTTTTAATGCAATAAGGTTCCAATAACTGAATTGCCAACCCGTGTAAAGAGTTGTAAAATTATATATAAAAGGAACTGATGGAGGTTTAGGTGATTGACGTTGGCCGAGGATAAACCAGCATCGGTTAGGGTGAAATAGTCCTATTTACCAATAATAGGTAGATCTTCCCAGATTTGGCATGCTTTCCTTGTTGGGTCCGCTTAGGGAAGTAGAGTTCACGTGAGATAAGGCAGGAAGATCTTAGATTAGGTTTAAGAAGAACTCTTAGTTAGTTAGGTCAAGTAGTGACTCAACACTGGGAGTGATGAATCAATGCTGAGAGTGATGACTTGGTCACTTTGACTTTAGTGCCCTTGGAATGGGTCCAGGGTGAGGTGTCATGATGAGGTGGAGGTGTGAGGATTAAATTACTTAATTAAATTAATTAATAACATGAGAATGAATATTAATATGGGTTAAAGGGGTCATGGTTATTTAAATGCATTACGTTAATTAATTCAAGGGGACCAAGGGGAGTGTGACCCAAATTTAGTGTTTACACAATAGTTCCTGCTTTTACTTCCAGTGAATGCTCTTTCATTGGCCGATCAATGAAGAAGTACAACAGTCAAAGAATCTCAACAGTTAGAGGATCACTCCAGTTCATCTTCCCTCCTATACAATTGTTCTCAGAATCTAAAATGAACATTCTTCTTGTTTCAATCGTAGTAGGGGAAGGAAACCACTCACTATTTCATTCTACACACCACAAAATGGAAAAAGTGATACCACCATACCAAAATGTGTCCCCTTCATTGGTGACTCATAAGAGGTGTTGATCAATGTCTATCCTTTGTTACCTCCTTCCTCAATTTAATGATGTTTCTACCTCAACATAATTTGATCATGTCGCCCCAACTTTACACACCACAATTGGACGTCAGATTCTATTGAAAATTTGTCCATGAGGTAAAAATTTTTATTTTTAGACTTTTACATTGAACCAATTTTCCGACTCTTTTGACTTATATTAATGAAATTAATAAAAATGATGAAAATTTGACTCTACTAATACTTTTTTTACAACACAAATGAATCAACAATATCTATGTTTTTAACAATTTATACAACTTTTGATATTGACAATTGACAATAAAAAAATGACTAAAGAGTAATATTGATTACTTTCTATGCAAAAAGGTTACATACATTAGTCTAACAACTAATCCCAAAAATGTGATCTATTACAAAACACAAACTCTTTTACAAGACACACTATGGACCCATTTATTTATCACACCACTTTCCCTTTTTTCCATATTAATAAAGTACAATACCTATATATAAAGCGTTGACTATATTCTCCCCAAAGTATTAAATTTCCCACACAATAACAAAAAACTAAAATAACACTTAATAAGACTATGACATTATTTAATACTCCCAACAACACTTAAGCAGAGATTGTATGCGGAATATTTTTGCATGCAAATGGAGACGTCTACATTGCATTGGGATGTACATGGAAGTGATAAAATTGTGGGTTGTATATAATAATATATTACACAAAAATACGAATAGATAAAACAAACAACATACATATGAAAATTTGGTGAAGGAAGAATGGATGACAAAATTACGGATGCAATAAATGTAAAGAGATTTCAGAAAATTTGAAGCGGCATAAATATGTAATAAGGGTTTATACGTACGAACAATTACAAAGATGAATAAATAGTTTCAAAACCATGTACATCGATGGATTTTTGGTCTGCAAAGAGACGTCAATGGACTAACTGTTGACTGATTTGGCAAATAATTATAACTCCCCCATTGCAGTCTGCAATAAATTTGATGGAGTTAGAGAGGCGTGGATCATTAGATACCAAGGATCTCACCTTCCACATGGCTATAAAAAGATGACTTTGATGGTTTTTCCCTAATAACATACGCACCTAGAAATGTAATAGATACTTATATTGCTATAATACTGTAAATTACCACATTTTTTTAATTTACTCCATATATAGATATGAGCATGGAGACCATAAGGATTGCCCATTAACTACTCTCACACACACATTACAAAACAAGGAAAAAACTACTATGGTGCCAAATGAGAGCATAACAACAAATTTAACAATGAATAATTATGCTCCATTATTTTAATGAATAAATCTTATTACATTATATAGGCAATGGACATCCTATAAAATAGGAGTCAAGCCAAAAATAACTTCCCTATTTTAATGCTAAGAGGTTAAACAAATTTAATTATGTATAAACTATATATATTATTGTTACAACAATAATATAGTTAAGTAACTAATCATAAGTACCTAATTATTTACCATACAATAAACCCTATTTTCCTAACATGTTATTTTTTGTCATATCTTATTATTACATCATGTAATCTGCACATCATAATCTACAATCTTTGGCAATTTATATCATAGATTTATATTTAGTTTATTATTTACTTATAAATCCTAACATGCATTAGCTCTCTAATCTTTCTCATATGCTCTCTATCCTTCCTAAATATTAAAAAAACACTTTCAAATCTCAATACATGCCCTCAAACCTATCACACACTTCCACATGGGTCCCACTTTTCTCTCCAAGAGCACTAGTTCACAAATGAACCCAAAACACTATTTAACTATATTTCTCATGTTTAAAACACAAGAGAGTTTGTTCCCCCATAATAATATCAACCAAAACAACTTAATAACATCCCATTACATTAATTTTAATGTTCACATATGAACCATATAGGTCAGCCACTAGGATGAGTAAAATCCACTCACACCCAAACCATGATTATTCAAGCCATAAAATTCATCACACATATGTATAATAGAATAAAAACATCATACATGGTCATTAATTGGCTTGGACTAATCAAATAAATCATAACACAAGACAAAAGGCTCGTATCCTTCATGAAATCACTGCTTCCAACACCGTGTCTTAACCTTTGGGAATCAAGAATACTCCAAAACAACTCAAATATGGAATGCAACCACTCTGTGGAATCCTCAGGGCGTGTACATAACAACCATGCTAAATTCCTCTTCTCTAAATAATGTTGCCCAAAAATTAGTATTACAAACTCAAATAGTTTGCACTATTTCTGCCACTTTCAAGACCTCCAAATTCATTCCATAGCAACAAAATTCATCCCTATTAAATATATAACTTATAGAAAGAATCCAATAATCAATTTCATTTCTAAAAAAACTCAATCTTTTAGCCTAAGAAAAATTGTCCTGAAAAATCAAATTACCTTCTTCTTCAAAAACTAACCTAAAAAACCAATCACATAAAATCACCAAGACATAAACCATACTTAAATGGAAATACTTTTGAATCCTATTTCCAAAAAATATTATAAATAATTCCAACTCCAAGTGGAAGGCTTTCAACCAAGCCAATCTCTACAGACTTCTACTTAATCCTTCTAGGATTCAAGCATTGTGTTGGTATCCAAAGTGATTCTCCTGCGAGGGCTTAGCAACATCATGAAACTGGGAGGATGCTTAGAGACAAAAAAATCATGATATAAGTTGTTTTGTAGCTGGGGAGGGGATTCATCTGACTCTTTGTTACTCAGGCGTTGTATAAATGGATAACACCTTGTTAAGGGTTTGATCTACCCTCACTACTTTAGGTTGTGCCTTCAACCAGGGTGAGAGGACTCATTTTGTAACCCATGTTAGTAAAGGATATCAAGAGATCCTTCTTTGCAAAATTTTCATGAAAACCTTGAGAAAATATGATCAATAGAACACAATCTAATTCTCATGAGTTGTCACACTAGAGAGTGGAGATGTTACCTGGACAAGGTTCGGGTTACTAAATATAATAATTGAAACCTAATTGTTTTTACATATTTTGGCAGTGAAATTTGTTCATTTTTGGATACACAGTACAAACAAGGGTAGTTCATGTAGGATTCATCATTTGAGAAGTTTTTGGTGGGAAGTTACGTATGATAAATTTGATTATACCAGATCTTTGAAAACCTTTAACATAAATTGGGAACTCACATAACAGAATGCTTCAAAACAACCAAAATATTCCTTCAACTAGAAGATGTGAATCAATGGAAGCCCAAAGATGCACGGTTTCACACATTCTTCAAGAATTCAACACAAAGGCTCATATTAAAGACTCAATTAAATGTTAGAAATCCCTGGTTCATCACACCTAAGATACGCTCATAGACTTACAAATCATCTTTGTCAGCATAGTGAAAGTAAAGTGATTTTAAATTTTTTATTTCATTCCCAAATGAAAGATCTTCTCATAATGAAATTGCAAATGCCAAAATACTAACACAAGGACAAGATCTTGTGTGACTCAAATATTTTTTAACATAAGATTGCAATATGAACAAGAAAAACTATTAAAAAAACATTCTAAAATAAAAGAAGACAAAATTATGCTCATGATCAACATAAATTAATTCAAGGCTCGTTAGATTTATCAACTGGGGAAAGTTTCATTTACAATCTCAGAGCTTATCAATGGCTATACACTTGTAACCATATTGAAATGATTAAATCTAAAAACATAGGAAATTAATGGGTTTCTCAGATGGTTTCTCAAGAAATCAATCTCTCTCAAACGTTTTTAGCAAAATTAACCTCTCCTCTGGCATCTCCAATTCATTCCTTTATATCACTCACTTTACATCAAAGCTTTCCCCCCAAAAGAATAATATTCGAGGAATACTTTGTTTGTTACAAATTGTTCCAAAAAGTGATATTTACAAAATATTACATCAAAAACCACCAGGTGTACAAAAGATAAGTCTTTTCTATTATTTCCACCTAATACTTTAATTGGGGCATCCGGTCATCTACTCTGGCAGCATTTCCATCCTCTTTCGTGCATGTAGCTTCCTTCTCTTCATTCTTTTCCTCTACATCCAACTCCTCTAGTAATCTGGCCACATAAGCATCGTATCGCCTGAAAAATTCATTCACTTCATATTCATCAGGTCCAAGGTGATACTTGAAAACTAATTTTTGTCTTGATATTAAATCCAAACATTGAGCCATTTTTTGCTTATACTCCATTGGCTTGACTTTCAATTCCTTAATCCTATTTTCAATTTTTATCATAGTTTCAATATTTTCATAGGAAAATTCATATGAGTGGATATTACTTTCAAAGGAATTGAGCGAGAAATCTAGCTTTAGGTCTCCATATCTCTTTTTAATTTTTCCACCACCATGTCCTCTAACCTTATATTAATGGCATCAATTAAACCATCAACCCATTCCCTTTTGATCTCAAGTTTTTTCTTGATTTCATTTAAGGTGTCAAATTTGATCTTTTTCAATTCTTCAAGAGCATATTGGTTCCCTTTGTAATATATTGGTACAATGCCTTCTTTCTTAGCCAATTCCTCACTAATCCTTGTTATACAATCAAGCTTAGGGAGGGTTCCTTCCAGGTAAAAAATCTCATTGTCACAATCTTCAATTACTCCATCATTTTCATTTAAGAGACTTTTGAGATCCTCATATCTTGTCCTTGCTTCAGTAATGATTTCCTTTCCTTTCCCGGTCAGTTGCTCAACCCAGTAATATACCGCATGGACCTTCTTAAAAACATTATTTATTTTGTACATAACGTCAAGGGTGTTCATAGAGGCACTTGTTGGCTCTTGACTGGTTTGTCTTGTTAGTTGTTGCAAACATGAACTTAAGGCCCTAACTTGATCCTTAAGTTACTTCTTTTTTGTTCCATCTTCATCTACCTTTTGTAGAAGACCGCTCACAGCTTCAAACACTCCCTGCTTTAGTTGATCCCTTTATGGTTTAACCAAGGGAATGACTTGAATACTGTAGTCATTGTTAGTTATATCTTTCCTTGTCTTCCCCTCAAAAGGAACTAATATTTCCAAAGTTATTGCCTCAGATGCATCAGTAAGAGTTCTTGTGATGGTTCTGGCCTTATTTAGGGCTCTCATAGTCTTTGGAAAATATAAAGTAGTAATCTCAACTGCTTATACAGGAAGGGTCATTTCTTCACTTGACATTAATTCACTAATCAAACCCTTTTTCAAACTTGTTTCAACCTTTGTTTCTTGCAATCTCTACTGGAGCTCTTCGGGGACAACTACAATCTGTTTGGACATTTCTAGATCCTTTTGTACAAATGAATCTATCTTTACAGGAGAACTTATCTCAATCTAGGCTGTTGATTCCTCTGGACACTTCTTTTATTTTTCTGTCACTTTAGATTTATCATTCTTAATCTGATCTGCATCTAATTTTAAAGGAAGCTCTTTTGCTGTTTCATCAGCTGAAACAATAGTGGCATGAATTTCTGCCCTTTCGCCCCTTTGTATTATAGTTTGAACAATGGGCTCCTTCTCTCCCAAGACTGGCTAAGTTAACAAGTTACTATCTTCTTTCCAAGTGATACCTAAGGCAATGTTATAGGTGGTGGTTTTACTAGAAGTGGATTCACACTTCCTATTGAATGTTTTGGTTCTTCACCAACCTTAATAACCTCATCATTGATTAAATATTGTGCCATTTTTCAGTCTTTCTTAAAAAGAAAAATTTCATTCTTGAATAAGGTCATCGCTTCCAATAATCTCAACAGGACTGGGAACAACATCATCAATCACTAACTAAGCATCAACATATTTTTCCACCATATTTTTTTGCTAATCTATTACTTTATTTGTTATTATATGAGGATATCTTTTTTATTCCTTATCTATGTGGATGTTATTTTCTAGTGTCAAAAATGGTTCCTCCATAGATAACTTGAGCTTATCCAACATAGAAAATCCCTCAGTAGCATCTAAATCAATTACATCAGTTTGCATACCTTCAGAATTATGCACTGCTTCCACTAGAGGTTTGTTGATATCTCTAACAAGTAGAGCCTCAGGAATGTTCATACCCAGAGTAAAAAATCTACTTTCCAATGGATCAACTATAGTTTTCCCCTGAGTAACTGAGCTCGGAGTGCGTTCCAAATTTTTTTCCATGAAGAATGAATGAGGAATCATAGGAGTTATTTGCCCCATACCTGGCAAAGATGTAACTTGCTGCTTCAGGACATTCTCAATTCTTTCCATTTCAAGGGGATCAATTACCCCATCTCTATGCTTAAATTTATTTGGTGTATGGGCACCTACCCTTACCAGGACTGGCTAGTGAAGAATTTTGGGTTTCTTGTGTGCCCTCTCAAACATCAACTCCAGTGGTCCTCTCTTTTCCTCTTTGTGTTGCCTGGGCTGAATGTGACCACTTTTAATGGCAGCACTTATTAAATTTTCAGTACTATGTTACTCTGGCACAACATTTGGGAGGACCACATGTGAAGCTAAACCCTTTCCCTTTACATGGAGTGGCACTGTAGGAGTAATTGTGGCATTTTCCATGGACTTCAAGAGCATTTTTTTCAATTTTCTGCCTGAGTGTAGACATGAAAGTACCTATCTCACTAGTGGTTGTTGTCCATTCATCAATGAGCCCATCAGTAGGCCTCCTGGATGGAAATAAAGGATATCTTCCTCCTAATGGATCAATCTTATCAGAACCCTCCTTCAAAGTTGGGAGATCATCATCCAAGTTCCCTAGATTTCTGAATATATTTAGAACTTTTGTGTTTTGTATTGATAGGTCAATGTTCATCTGGGCCAACCAATCCACCGTTCTCCTCATGAAATCAGTTATTCTTATGTATGGATCATTAGAATCTTCCTCATCCTAATTTGGGGGAGCTATAGGTTGACCTTATACTTTCTGATCAATATAAAATTTACTCACCATGTTTAAATCATCCACCACTCCTTCTGGAATGACTCCAAATTTGAAATCTACAACTTGTGACAAAGTCATTCTTAAAAAATCCCTCAACTGGACTTCTTCTTCATCTCTGAAATTCATCCAGTAAATCCTCAAAGTGAGGCTCATGCTCAAAAGTATTAGCAACATTGTTAAACACCCACCGAATGTCATAATCGGCTCTAGCTTGAAATGTCTCCATTGCTAAAATTTTCATTTCTTCCTCAATCAATCTAGGTTTTACAATGGAAGGGAAAGAAAACCTTTCAATTCTGATAAGGAATTTGACATTAGTTTTGTGCCTCCCAGCAATCAACTTGTGCACATGCACCAATTGCCTTACTAAAAAACAAGGGGAAATTGATTTTATGCAATTTTTGACAATGGGGATAGATATTTGAGGGAAAATACGCATGGAACAAACAAATTTGAGCTCCACAGGCTATAAAAAATGGAAAAAAATGACCAAGGCCCATGGATTTGGAAAAATTAGGGCACAAAATAAGGCACACATGTATTTTTCCTTCAAAATGTGGCAAAATAATAAGTTTGTGAGCCTTTGAAAACAT